>JAFBJT010106391.1:45806-62831 GCA_016785325.1 Chascanopsetta lugubris
AGAATGTGAGTGTGTGTGTGTGGGTGGGTGTGGGTGGGTGTGTGTGTGGGTGGGTGTGGGTGTGTGTGGGTGTGTGTGTGTGTGTGTGTGTGTGTGTGCGTGAGTGGATCTCGACGTGAGGGGGAACATGAGAGGGAGCGAGGGTGGGCGTGTACCTGAGAAGAAGGGGTCGTTGAGCACGGAGTGTGAGATGTTGGTGCGCGTGTTGACCTCTGTGGGCATGTGGAACACCTCCCTCCTCGTCAGGGACTGGTTGCTGTACTGAGACATGGCGCCTACAGAGACGGGGGGGGGGGGACAGAGGCGGTTATTATGTGTGTGTGTGTGTGTGTGTGTGTGTGTGTGTGTGTGTGTGTGTGTGTGTGTGTTCAAGCAAATTTTACAGCAAGAGGGAAAAAGAGGGAGTGGAGTCATGATGGACTGAATTAATGTTATATATATATATATATATATATGTGTGTGTGTGTATACCGTATTGTACACCAGAGTATAAGTCGCATCTGTCAAAAAATACACGATGAAGAGGGGAAAAAAACATATATAAGTCGCACTGGACTATAAGTCAAATCTATTAGGCAAGTTGTTCAACTATACAATAGCAACCAGAACAAAAGGCTGAATAGGTGTCCGGTATGTTAACGTAACACATTAACAGTTATTTAGTTACACAATAGCATAAAGAACATACCTGGGAGGCTGAATAGGCTAAATTAACATAACAAGCCAGCGAGTCTAACAAGCAAGTTCACCTAACAAGCAAGTTCAACAAGCTCCTGATCTCATTCCACATCACTGAAGCGTATAGTTGTCACAAGCCTTGAGCGCCCTCTGGCAGCTGTAGGCGGTAATTTTTACTCCTTGGTTCGTGTCAGTAAGAATGAATTAATATTTTAAAACATGTTAAATTATGTTTCGATATATAAGTTGCACCTGACTATAAGTCGCAGGACCAGCCAAACTATGAAAAAAGTGCGACTTATAGTCCTGAATATACAGTGCGTGTGTTAATAACTTGTACAGCTGAATCAATGTGTTTACAAAATGAAATTAAAAAATCTATTTGTTTAAAACAGCAAGTAATGGACAACCTACCTCCAGAGCAAAAATATGTCTATGTATTCCTAGGATATTGGCATTATGTTGGAATCCATAAGCAGGGTCCCCAGAAGATGACTTATTATTTGGGTGACCTCTTGACCTTTCAGGGCACCTCGGTCATACCGACATTTCTCCTTGACGAAGTACTGGTTTGCAGAGGATGAACCTCAGCATGATATGGCAATCACTTTAACCTTTAGATATCAAACTTCAGTCAAAATAAAAGATTTGTAGAAGACATAAAAAAGATGAATTTGTGGTACCCAGAGGTTGAACCATCCTTTCTCAATATCAACCTGCCCAGAGAAGGTTAAAACCAGTGTCAGAAAGTGTACGCATCATTCATACGAGAAGGTTCCTCTCACCTCCATCTTGAGACTCAATGGTGATGATGCCCTCCCTCTCTGGACCGAAGCCCTGCGTGGTCCGAGCCTGCACTTTAAACTTATACGGGACGTTCTCAGTCAGGTTGGGGACGGTGAGGCTGGTCTCCGCATCGTCCCCGCTCACCTGGAAGGAGCGAACATCACCTGGAGAAAACAAGAAAGAGAGTTTTATAAAAAAGGATGCAACTCGAGAAAAAGGTGAGAGCTGCAGGTCAGTGGAAATGTCTCACCTCCACCGTGCAGCTGTTCGCAGGTGACCACGTAGCCCAGGATGTCTCCGTTGGGTTTGCGAGGTTTGTCCCAGCTGAGCTGCAGCGAATCGGGGCTCAGGGCCGTGAAGACCAGGGGTCCTGGAGCACTGGGGGTGCTCAGGGTGAAGGGTGAGCCTGTAGCAAATGACAACAGTTGCAATGATGTCATTTCTGTGTTTTAAAGGTGCAGTGTTTCAGATTTCTGTCATTTTTGTCACTTTTGAAAAGATCACAAAACAATTGCATATGGATATCTTAAGGAATTTATAATAACCTGAATGTTGTATTTTTTTCCCACTACCCTTAAAGGTGCAGTGTGGAAGATTTGGTGACACCTAGAGGTGCCACACTATGGCAACTGAGGTTTTTCCAGAGGTTCTCCTGCACGCTCAGAAGGGTGAGGGTGAGGTGGTGGATAAAACATGCAACTTCACCTCTAGATGTCGCCAAATCTTACTCACTGCACCTTTAAAAAAAAAAAAAAAAAGCGGAGACATGAACTGGCACAGGATCAGTACCTGGCATGGGGCTGAGGGGACTCTTGGGGTCGACAGCAGACTCGATGGTGATGACCCCTTCTCTCTCCGGGCCCCAGCCCTCCTGGCTCTGGCCCTTCACCTTGAATAGGTAGGACTGGTTGGGCAGCAGGTCCTGGATGATCACAGAGTTCTCTGCTGGGTTGGTCACGTTGATGCGCTTGGTCTCACCTGCAGGAGGCGACACTGGTGTTAGACGCTGCTCCAGTTGTGGAGCACATGGTCCATAATGTTGCGTCAGCGATCAGTTCTTTATCGAGTGTACCTCCGTTGAGCAGCTGGTAGAGGACACAGTATCCCTGGATGTCTTTCTCACAGTGGGGCTCCTGCCAGCTGACCTTGAGGGCGGTGGGGCCCAGAGCGGAGAACACCAGTCTGCTGGGGGTGTCGGGGACCCCAGGGGAGAGTCGAGCATCTGACGGGTTCCAGGGAGAGACGAGAGACATGTGAAGGTTTACAACTGAGCTGCAACGGAGCTCATTTACGGATCACGGAAAAAGAAGACGTTTATGTGATTAGAAAATCATGAAAATGCCAGTATGTATTTGTTTTGCAATCTTTTTTTTTAAGTTATGAAAATGACTGAAACCTTACATACTGCACCTTTAAAACAGTTGATCAATAGGGCTCAATTACTTGACTGTTATTCTTCTTGTGGATCGAATGAATTCTAACATGGAGGAACAATTTTACAATGACTTTATTGGGGGAAACGTGAGCTCATTCATACTGGAGAGCTGCCACAAAATTGTTGTTATGGCTGTGATCATGTCAGAATTGTTAGCACAGGCTATTTTTTTATTTTATTTTTTTAGCATTCTTTTTATTATTATTTGATTTTTTTTTGTCTAATAGTTGTGAGCAGCATCATCTGGCACAACAGCTCAACGATTAGCCTGATCTCGAGGAGCAACCTCCGGCAAAGACAAAAAAAAAAAAGATGAACTTTATCAGTGAATGAAATATGTTTAGAGCCTGGTACAAACTTTGGTTTTGGTCTCAATCAGTCACACGTTTTCCCGTGACAACTGTACAGGGGTGAGTTTTTTTTCTAACTCGCTCATTTTGAAATTTCACATATTTGAGGGCGTGGCCTCGTGACCGACAGTCGCGCCGACCTGACACGTACTGCGGCGGATCAAACGGCAGCGCGAGTCCACCCTCAGCTCTGTTTGTGTTCCGCCTTTTTTCCCACCGTTTTTGGACGAACCAGGAAGTGGGAGAAGTTCGAATCGACAAGAAGGCGACGAGGAACTCGCCCACAGTTTGCATCGAAAGCCCTCTCTGCGGAAACCAGCGGGTGATGTCACGGACGCTACGTCCATCTTTATATTCAGTCTATGCCTGATCTGGGTCAGCATAGTTCCCCGGCATCCGTTTCCATGGTGACTACACTTTGGACTATTTTCAGCGTCTCTCAAGAAAACCTCATCTGCTCTGCTTCATGAGACAGGAACCGGGTCCAAGAGGGCGACGGAGTGTCAGAGTATCAAGCAGGAATGAAGACGACCCCCAGCTGAATACATCCAGCGCCCTCATGCACGTACAGCCCCCCACACTTACCCTGGAGCACCCTGTCCAGGTTATATAAGGCCTCGTTGACGTCCGAGGACTGCGTCCGGGCCCTGGAACCCTGAGGCAGGCTGTAGCTGAACTGGCTCTGAGCACTGCTCTGCATCCCAGTGTAGCTGTAACCACCTAGTGGTGCATCGAGCATGAAGGGGGAACAAAAGGAGGAGGAAGGGAGGATAGGGAAGAGAGGATGGAAGTGGCGTGGTAGGATAGGAGAGGGGTCAGAGGTCAAGGACGAGACAACAGGAGTGAGGGAGAAGAGACGGTGATAGTCAGCATAGCTCCTGCAAAGTGTGCGAGAGTGTGTGTGTGTGTGTGTGTGTGTGTGTGTGTGTGTGTGTGTGTGTGCAGCCGTTTGCCCAAACCATGCAAACAGAAGTAACCAGCCTCATGCGCTCACAGGTTTGCAGCTAATGCGTCTTGGTCACGGTCGTCCACAGTACAAGATGAGTCAGAAAGCAGCTGATTCCTTTGAAGGCACGTGCAGCTGAGGTCTTACCAAGTTCCGGGAACTTGCCAGACAAGTCTCCCATGACGATGGAGTCTCGAATGTTCTCGTCCGTGTAGCCGCGGCTCTCCGAGCGCTTCCTCATGATGACCTCCGACGAGTGAACGCCACCTCCGACCATCTCGGTCCTCCGAGAGCCTCCTACAACAGGAAGTAGTCAGATAGTCGATACAGAGAAGCACACACCGTAACACGGGAGAGTGCTTTCGCCGTCTACTTCACCTGGTCCCGACATGTAGGTGGTGGTTGTCTCTGTGGTGAAGGAGCCACCTCCACCTCCTCCTCCTCCTCCTCCTCCTCCTCCTCCTCCCCCTCCTCCTCCTCCTCCCACTCTGTAGTTGGAGCTCAGGGTGGACATGGGAGAGGACGAAGCCGACAGGTTGCGCATGCCGGACCCTCCCGGGAACAGGAAGTTCTGATCCCACTTTCCGTTCATCATGTAATCTGCAGGACACCACAGAGGGAGAGGGAAAGGTCATGAAGCCACACGGGAAGCGAGTCCAGCGCTCGGCCGTTGTGAGCGGAACCACAGCGTCGCTGATGAGAAGCAGCAGAACCCAGGCTCGACGGGCCTACAGCCAGGAAGCAGCAGCGACGTTTGACCTGTACCTCCACAAACAGCAGTGCGCCATCTACAGGGTAGTACGAGTATTACAGCTGAAGCTACTCAACATTCTGCCCTCATATTAAAGGTACAGGGTGTAAGATTTAGTTGACGCCTAGAGGTGAAGTTGCACGTTGTGTCCGTCACCTCACCCGTCTGAACATGCAGGGGAACCTATGTTTGACTTCAGTTGTCATTAAAACTCAAAAGATGTTTCGTACGTCCACTCTGGGTTACTGTACAAACATGGCGGCCCCCGTCGAGAGGACCCGCTCCTCATGTAAATATACAATAACGGGCTCATCTAAGGGTGATGGGGAAAAATATTACATTTAGGTGACTATAAATTCATGACAATTTCAGTAAGTCGTAGTTTTGTAATATTTTTTAGAAGTGACAAAAATGGCTGAAATTTTACACACTGCACCTTTAAAGGGAATATTGATGAACAGATAATACATTGGATACTTATCCAGTGTTTCAATTCATTGATACCACAGGATGAAATGTATTTTGGTTGGATATCTAGTGCTGGTTTCAATTTAATGAGCTTACTGTACAGTGTTGATCCTTTAAGGCTGAACACTGGAAGCTCGAAGTGAGGTCAATCGTTTTCTTCCCGGGGGGGCGGGACACTTTAAAAGATCCAATCAGTAATGATGGTATGTATCTACCAATTGTTCTCCAAACATGGTCCATCCACATACAAAATGTGTTACTGAATGACTATGATTTAGTGTCTCCCCTGAAATCGTTGGAGTAGAATGGACATCAGGTGTCTCCATGGCAACATTGCATTTTCAAATGTCAACACAGCAGTGATTGTTGATGTGTCTCATGTTGAAATATTGGATTGAAAGACCTCATCGTGACACTAAAGGTATAAACAGGATACCATGGAAGTCTGTGGATAAATCCCCTGGTGACTATGATTGTCCCTCCGCCACCTGTCTAGTTGTTGACCTTTTTCTTTCTCGAGCACAGAATGTGCCAAACGAATGTATCTGTAGTTTCCTTCCTCTGATTTTCTGCATAAGGTGCCCGTGTCACAGTGTTTTGCCTGTTCATTATACAATATCTTCATTTTTCAAATGTCAAAAGTTGGTGCTATTAATTTGACACCTGGAAAACAACTGACAACCTCACAGTGTTGGTTTATACTCAGTCAACAAAAAAAAAGATTGCACATTATCTCATAGTTACGAGATCAAATAAGACCGGAGTTAAACAGTTTATAAATAAATACCGTCTGCCATTTTTCAGCAAAATATAGAAAACGATTGCCCATGACAACGTGAATATTGTCTTCGAATTGTTTGATACGTTCAAGAAAACGTTTTGACAGTTGCAGTTTACGTGATTATGACATTTTACAAGAGCTTTGACGCCCGATCGCTGCCGGAAAGAAGTTTAAGTAAACAAAGGGTTCAACAGGGATAAAGGATGACGCTTCCGGAGCTAATTTGCTTTTACTTCCTTCTAAGGAAAAACTGGTGCTTCTTAAAATGAGACCTCGTGATTCCGAGATCCATATCCA
This sequence comes from Chascanopsetta lugubris, assembly GCA_016785325.1. Classification (NCBI taxonomy): domain Eukaryota; kingdom Metazoa; phylum Chordata; class Actinopteri; order Pleuronectiformes; family Bothidae; genus Chascanopsetta; species Chascanopsetta lugubris. The sequence goes on from JAFBJT010106391.1 coordinate 52,299, forward strand.
GCAGATACGTATGTGCAATCTTTTTTTTTTTTTTTTTCACGAAATGTATGCAATACGCATCTGTAGGTGTGCATCTACAGCGGTACATGAGAAGATCAAATGAAATACAGCTGCACTTCAATTGCCTTGCAGAGATGAAACCGGAGTAAAAGACCAGAAGCCATGATGACCCTAAGCCTGTAGACACCAGACAAGCTGCCTCCAGATCACTGCCTCCTCAGTGGGATGTAGAGAGGACAGACACAGACAGGCACCGGGCAAAGCCTGCCCCCCGTGATCATCAACTGGAGGCGGGGCAGTTGATGCCGGTTCCCCTCTGTGGGCAGACGGTGGGAGAATCGATGGGATAGGTGCCGACTGGGCGGTGAGGGGGACCAAGAGCACAAGCCCAGAAACCGAACGACCAGACACACGATGACACTTGTGAGCAGCTCGATCACAGAGGCAGAATGGGGGGCCGGCTGGCCGTGCACTAACAGCTGACCTGCTCACTTCCTGTCTGTCAGGCTGTGAGGGTCTGGTGGCGTGGAGTCTTCACCTGCGTGGGGCGTTTGGGCGTGGCCGGGCCGGGGGGCCTCGTCTGAGCTCGTCTCTGTGTCTGTGCTGAGGCGACTGGCGATGACGTCCACGTGCTTTTTCCACGACACCGAACGCAGGTCCAGCTCGGACCCCACCAACTTGACATGTTTCCATCCTTGTGTGTGGAGTCAGCAGGTAGAACAAGGGTCAAGATGTGGGGGGGGGGGGTTGTTTGTTTTGGTCCTTTTGACTATATACATCACTTTAAAAAAAATTTTTTTTTTTGAGAAATAGGGCTGAGACACATTCATGGGATCACATCATGTACGCATATGCCGTTGAAATCACAGACTTCCAAATGGGCTGGGAGCAGAGCAGCCGGAGCTACGTGGCTGCAGAGAGCAGGAGTGAGACGGCAGATTTAGGGAGGGAGGGCGATCGCTGCGCTTTGCGATCGTAAAGCACTTCTACTGCAGATCTGTCTGCAGATGCATTGGGAGCAGATTCTGCCCGCCGCCCGGTTGGGCCGCTGCCTGCCAGATGGAAGCGATATGGGAAAATGTGGCGTCGTAAGGGGGACGCCGAGCCGAGCCTCCTCCAGCTCTCGCTCAATATCACGCTTGAGAAATGGATTTTTTACGCACGCCTCTGCCTCCGGCTTATCACACACACACACATAGAGAAAAGCGACAAAAGGAGAGCAGATGGGGCCTGATGACGACTTCCTATAATAGAAGACCTGACTGAAATTTCATAATGTCCATCCCACCCACCCCCCACCCCCCTCTGCACCCCCGCCCCCCCCCCGACAGGGCGATGACGGCACCGCACATTTGGTGTAAGAATAAAGCAAGATGCCTGAGACTGCTGAAGATGTGGAGGGAGATCATTGGAACCTCATCACCGATACTTCACGTCCTAGCGGTCACGTGCGCCGGTCCAAGCCAGAAATGTGTTCATCTAAGACTCTAGATCTACTAGATCTCTGAGTACCCACCATCGCCGGAGACGCTGGGTGTCTTGGAGCCTGCGGGCGACTTGAGAACCTCATTGCTGTACATCAGGTAGCTGTCGTACTCCTCTCCTGCCTCCGCGTCCACGATGGGGATGTCTGGGATGATGGGGACTAGTGACGAGAAGAGAGAGAAGGACCGAGATTAGAGTCGGAGAGAGAGAGAAAACCGACAGGTCAGATGAACTGAGGTCACATGACCCCCGGGAGTCATTCGGTATCAAAACACTGTGGGGCACTCCACTGTGCTGTGTCAACAATCCAGCTCGCATGCTTTTGTTAAAATGTTCAAACCAAAATGAAAAATGTTGCGAAACATACCTCAGTATTTGATACATTAAAACTCCCTGGGTCACGTGACTAGATTTCTTTCAGACCACCAATGTAGCAACTCTCTGTTTGGAACTAGAGCTGCTACATAGAGACTGCGCAGAGAGGTTAGTGCACAACAACAGTCCAGCAGTCGTGCGCTGTGGACACAAAATGGCATCAAAGCCAAGGGGCAACCTCCGGTGCAGACAGATAAAGTCCATAGGGAAGTGAAAACACTTGAAGTTCATAGAGTGGCCACTTGAGGCTGACTCCAAAAGGGAGCAAATCCCCATAGACTCCCATGTTATAAAGTTCAACTTCAGTAGTGAACGAAACATGTTTAAAGCCTGGTACAAACTACGGTTTGGCTCTAAACCAGTCCCATGTTTTCCCATGACAAATGTACGGGGGCGTGAATTTTTTTCGAACTCGCGTATTTTTTATCTGATCAATGTTTGAAATTGTGCGTAATCAAGGGCGTGGCCTCTTGACTGACACCTGGGCCGACCTGGCAGGTACCGCACGTGAGTCAACGGCAATGGGTGTGTTCCGCATCTTGTTCTGCCCGTTTTTGGATGAAACAGGAAGTAGGGGGAGTTAGGTATCGGCAAAGATGGCGACGAGTGACTCGCCCATCACTTCACAGACCCTACGTCCATCTCTATATTCAGTCTAAGGTCGAAACCTTAGTTGTTACTATTCTCTCTAGAAAGGGACGTCGGCGGAGATGCATTGACTCACTGGACAGTGGTCTGGTGGGCTGTGATGCCAGGTTGATGGAAGCGTCTCTGAACGGACCCCAGCCCATGCTGTTCTTGGCTCGGACCTTGTACTGGTAGGTCTGGGCGTTCTGGAGGTTCTCAATCAGCAGCATCCGTTTCTTGGGGTTATCGATCTTCACTTTCTTGGCGGCACCCACCGGTTCTGTGAGAGGAAGAAACATGTGTCGAATGATGGAAACCCCACCGTGCAGTCAGAGATCTGTTAGAAGTGGCACTCCAAGTCTTACTCAGCTCATCGTCGATGGGCGTGTAGATGACCTCATAGGCTGTGATGTCGCCATTTGTCTCTGCAGGCTCCGCCCAGCTGACCTGAGTTACTGTGGGGCTGATGACATTGAAGGCCAGACGTCCGGGTTCACCAGGTACTGAAGGAGAGCAATTCAGAGCTCAGACTTAGCTTGTGAATAACAATTGTCATTATCCAATAAGCAGCTATCATATTCATCATAATATGGTCTTGATGTAAATATTGAGTAACATATGATATGGTTTACACAGCTACATTAACACGTGAGTTATGATGATGTCAATTGTAAATGTTTTAGTTAAATCAAATGAAAAAAATGTAAATACTCCCATTACAAAATATCATTGGTAAATGACGTGATAACATGACATGAGCAAATTCACTCCATTCATTTAAAAACACAACAGTTCAGTATACACACTGACCTTAAAAATATTATAATACTTCAACAGATGTTTAAACATGTCCAGGGATCTAAGGACTTTACTGGCAAAGCGAAGTTAGTTGAGTGATGTAAAGTGCTTTCTTAAGTCTATTTGGGCTACAGTAGAAAAATGGCCGCCTCCATGGAGGATGACCCACGTGGATGTGAATTCAAATGTAACGATGACACAAACATTTCTTGATTTCACATGATAAAACATCAAAGCAGGGGTGTCCAACTCATTTGAGTTCAGGGGCCGAATGCGGCCCAATGTCACCTCAAGTGGGCGGGACCAGTCAAATCATAGCATACTGACCCAAAAACATCAAAAACGTCCCTTTGTGTTAGTACTACACATGAATAAAAGAAAATATATCTTCTCAATATCACCAATGTGAACCAAGTACACAGATTTTTAAAATTGAGCAAAATCATCCCGCGGGCCGGATTGGACGGTCTGGCGGGCCGATTCCAGCCCACGGGCAGTAGGTTTGACACCCCTGCACTAAAGACTAAAAAAGTCAGATCATTTCTATTAATAGAGCCCTTGAATCTCACATCCTGAATTATGGCCAGAAGTTACAAGAAAGAAGCAGAATTGTTGATTTCATCAGATCTGCTGAAGTTGCTCTAACAGGCGTTAGAGCAGTTTCACAGTAATTACCGTCCTCCAGTGTCTGACAGGGGACCATATCGGTACTGTGGCCTTCTCCCATCGCATTATAGGCGCACACCCGCATCTCGTAGTCACAGTAGGGGTAGAGGTTGGTCAACTCGGCTTGAGGCGTCTTCACGTCTAAGACCTGGGCGTCTTTCTCTGGGTTGCCATAAATCCAGTACTTCACCTGAAAGGGAGAAAGGCAAAGACGCCTCGCATTAAAAGACACAGTTCTGCTCGTTCATTCAACTGCCCGATCTTGGTGATTTGTACCTTGTAGCCCATCGGGTTTCCAGTTGGTGGGTCCCAGTTAAGGTGAATGCTTCTGGGTCCGGTTGCTTTGGCTTTGGGGTTTCCTGGAGCCAGAAGGAGGCCCCCAGGGGAGGTGGCTTTCTGGTTGATGAAGCCCAACTGTTGCGTGTAGTCCATCTCAGGTTCTGCAGGAAAGAGATAAAGATGGAGACAAATGTCACAACACCAGGAATCCAACACAAATTTCACATTATCTCATTGCATCGTACCTTCATCCGAGACATTGACCCGGACGGTCTTCCTCTCTCCAATCGTCGCGTTGCCACTCGGGTCAAACAGCTCCAGCTGGAACGTCTCTGGCTCAATTGGGCCCGGGTATGATTTCGGTTCAATCACTATGTTCCTCTCCGTCTCTCCGGGGCCAAACTTCAGAGGGCCAGAGATATCGAAGCGCTGAGCCTTCTTGGTGCGCCATTTCACCGTGGCGGGGCTGTCCTGGTTTCGGGTGCGCACCACAGGGATGGTGTAAGTCAGGTCAGTGGTGCGAAAGTTCTGGATGCCCTTCTTGAACATCATCACGCTGGGCTCTGGAATGTAAAAAAAAAAGATAAAAAAGGGCCAGGTAAGAGACCATAACTTCACAATTGATATTTTGGATTGGGTGAGGTGGCGTCCTTTCACCTGGCTGGTCCGCAATGGTGACGGTAGTTCTTGGGTAACGTCCCAGTGCGGCCCCCTGCCTCGGGTTACTGAGGTCCATGACAAACTGTTTGACCTGCTTGTCCTCCAGGAGGCCGTCTTTCTCACTCAGCTCCAGCAGGCGAACGGGAACCGTCTTTTGGGTCTCACCAGGGCCATAGGTCAGGTCTCCCTCCACCGTAATGTAATCCTGCGACAGAAGTCAAAGGTTGATGCCGCGGCCTCTGGAGTCCACACAGGGGCCGACACCACAAAGACAGCTGATCATTTAGAGCGGCGGCCATCGGCTCACCTTTTTGTCCTTCGCTGTGAGGTCCCGTGAGCGGTAGGTGACCTGTGTGCGTCCGTCTTCGATGATCTCTCTGCTGATTGGAATGTTGGCCACTCCGTCCTGTCGGCTGTAGGTGTAGGCTGGCTGGAGAAACGAGAACACGCTGCTCGCTGCGGAGGAATAAAAAAAAAAAAAAGTCGGTTCAGTCCTGTATCTTGGATTGAATAGTCACAGGGGAGAGAGAGTGATCCGTTTTTCAGGAGCAAATGAAAGTCTCCACCGTGCTCTTTGATGATGGTGATGTTGACCAAACGTTTTCCGATCTCTGCGATGCCCAGCGGCACGTCCACGGCCTCCACCAGCAGCTGCTTCTTGTCGTCATCCTCGTCCTTCACGAAGAGCGGCACATGGACGTCCACCGACTCCACCCCCTCCTGGAACTCGATGGCTCCCGCAGCCTCTGCAGAAGAGGGAGAGACACCGCGCAATGACAAGGTTGCCGATGAGACCAGTGGAGGCATGAAGAGAAGAGAACAGGACAATCTCAAATCTGAAAGGTGCATCCGGCAGATTTATTTTGCGTCAAAACGCTTTTCAACACCAATGAACGAACTCGGTGTGACGAGTTTGATCAAGTCTATTTGCTCCCGAGTTCCCGAGAAGTTTATTCTGCAACCTAGATCTGATACAGCAGCAAAAGTGCTCATGAATAGAGTCCAGGACCTACGACCGGCAACCTCCTCAGCCCAGACTCAGCTACTGGCACTTGCTCTTGCGCGTTTGCACTGGTTTTACGAGAACCAGGTCAGCGGGAGCTGGATTCCCTCAGCTCCAGCTTGCTACATCTTTGCCAATTCATGATTTGCCACATGGGCTCAGTTCGAGTGTGAGCGCTGGTGGAATCGTGTCCAGCTGATTCTACTCTTCTACTTCTTCGCTTTTTGTTGACGCTTGCTCACTCCGAACGCCTGCAAACCCAGTTTTAAGCCAGAGAGCGACAGGACGTTGACTGCGCTTCACTTTACCGCCACCGGGGTTTTTTGGAAGGTTCCCCCAATCCTCCACGGACGTTTGAACAGTTGAACTCTCACCCCTGTCGGTGGCCACAGTGTAGTAGCCGGGCACCACTTTCAGGTCCTGGAAATGTCCCGACTGGACGTTTTTCTCCGTCAGTTTGACAATGTCAGGATAGCTGCTGCGGGGAGCCGACAACACAGTGTCCATGATGGTGTAGTCCTGCCTGAGGAGCATATGGAAAATACGATTTCTGCTGGTTTCCCCAAATAGCAGGCAACAGAGGCATTTCTGAGTAGACTCGGTGCAATTGTTACCTTTTTCCAGCATTTCTCTGCATCCTGTTAAAAAACAAAACATCAGCAATTATTGTAATTACAGAGCGAAGGGATGTTTCATTTGTGTTTAAAGGCGCAGTGTGTACGATTCTTCGTCATTTTTGTCGCTTCTAAAAATATTACAAATCATACTGACATTTTCATTCATTTATAATCACCGAAATGCATTTGTTTTCTTCCATTACCCTTAAATGGAAGGGTAATGAGTGTACGTACTCAACATTTCTTGATCTTCAATGACAACCGAAGTCTGCTATAGGTTCGAACGGTGAGGGTGAGGTGATGGATACTTCATGCAACTTCATCTCAAGATGTCAGAAAATCCCGCACCATTAAATTTGGATAATTTCAAGTTACTCATCAATCATGCATGAAACTGGAAACGCACTTTAACGCATCTCACCTGAATGCGGTCTTCTGCACCTTCTGGGCTCCAGGAATCTGTTTGTACACCTCATTGAGCTGAATGGACGGTGAGAGTTTACGATTATTACTCACACTTAAACAAACGCCCAGCGACAACCAGAGCAAACAAACCCACTCACGTTGTCGGCCACTTCCTTGCGGAGCTGCTCGGCGTCTCTGGAATCAGGGCGGGACAGGTTCTCAGAAAACAGCCTGTTCAGCCGCGCCGAGAGTGGGAACTGGACTGCACATGACCACAGAGAAGAGCAGAATTTAAAACATTGTCATGCACAAGGATGAGTCAGTGTATCTTGTAGTGCTTTACTTTTTAAAGCAACACAATGTGACTTCTCCTGGGCAACAGCGCCCTCTACAGATTAATGTGGTGATTCCTTCTGTTGGGCAATGTCCGAGCAATAACCCGAATTTGCCGAGTCATTGTGCGGTCTGGATATTTTCAAGTTTCTTCAAATCTGGCACCAAACAAAAAGTAAACGCTGTCTTTGAATGACAAAACTTGAGGGTAGAGCAAAAGCAGAATCTCACGAGGAGAAAAGGGAATGAAAGAAGAAATATTCTCTTTAATCTCATCCCATGCGTCATCAAAGTGATTTTGACGCCAATGTTTTAGGCCAGATAAGTGGCAAAGTGTTGCTTTGAACACAATCCAGGACTCACTGGTCTCTTTAGGATTAGGCTTGATGAGAGCCTGCGGGTGATTGGGTCCTCGGTGTACGTTGTCGGTGACCTTCCAGCGAACCACGTCGGTTCCTTTGGGCGGCCCGGTCCTCACCATGGGCGTGTCCAGGTGATCTGAGGTGAGCAAGGACTGCCGGAGCAAATACTCGTCCTCCCTGAAGCCCACCATGCGACCTGTGGAGGACACAGCGCAAGGTGACTCAACATTTGGGAAATGCCGCATCTACTCTAGGGTTGGTGTGATGTCAGGGGACAGGTCTTACCTCTCTTGCAGCAGGGCAGCAGGGCGAGGCAGCTCTGTGGGGGCAAAAAGACGAGGGGAACCGTGAGACAAAGAGAGCGCCTCCACAAATGCCTTCATAAAACGCAGGGCGGAATATGTGTCTACCTGACAGCAGGTTTTACAGCAGGCGCAGTACTTCCAGCAGCAGAGCAGCAGAAGCGCCAGCAGTAGCAACAGGAAGAGGAGGAGTGGGAGCAGCCACAGGAGGCTGGCGGCGGGACAGTCTGAGGGGGGCATCAGGAGAGGGAGATCCTTTTAGAGATGCAGTGATCAGGCAGAACACTCCTGCTGAGGTCTGACCACAACAACGAAGGAGCTCTTAGTCAGCTTCCTAAATTGGGCTGCTGGTCTCGGGTCACCATCCTAAAGTGTGTTTGGATTTAGAAACCACGCCACTTTCCACAGACTATCCACTGCTGCAGCTCCTCTTATCAGCCTCTGTCTGAAACACTAGATGCTCATGCCCACCTCAGGCCCCTCAGACTAGTTTGCTCTGACTCCGCAGCAGAGCAATGGTTCGAGCGCATGTTGAATGTGAGAGTCAAACAGACGGCCGCCGAAGGGCTCGATCTGGCCAATGGGATGATTTAAAAAAAAAAATTATGTTGGTTATATTGCGAAGAGAACCATTTCTTACATCTTTCTAATCAAAATCTTGAATGACCTATTTTGTAACTTAGATATTTTAGTGAACATATATCACGAGAAGACAATGGCGTGATGAGCTGCACATTAAGGACACACAAACAATTGTTTGTCTTTTCTGTCTGTCGAAATAGGTTTTTACAAAATTATATACTGATATTTTAAAAATTTATAATCACCTCAATGTATGACTTGCTTTTTATATAACCCCAAAATTTGCCCTTTAATGCAAAATTTACACCAGGAGCGGGTCCTCCCTATGGGGGGCCGCCATGTTTGTACAATAGCCCAAAGTGGGGGTACGAAAACATCTTTTGAGCTTTACGGGCAACCGAGGTCTGCCGTAGGTTCACCTGCATGCTTGAGAGGGAAGGGTGAGGTGATGAATACAATGTGCAACTTCGCCAATAGATGTCACCAAATCGTACCCACGGTACCTTTAACTTTTCACATTTCTGTTGGTCGTATTGAAGCTGTGGCTCACCTTTCTTTTTCAGCACCTGGATCTCCAGAACTCCATCTTTCAGGTCTTTGGGGTTCTCAGCCGTGTAGTGGAACGTACAGTCGTCATCTTCATCTCGGAAACTGCACGAATCAAGTACTTTGCTTGCTGACAACACGCACACGCACACGCACACACACGCGCTTGTTATCACACTGAGGTGTGACATGGATTATGCAGTGTAGCTCCTCTCGCTGTGTGTGCTCACCTTCTTTCAGTTCATCCACCATGACGATATGGAAGGGGCAGCTGTCACAGCTCTCAGTTTTGCCGGTCTTCCACGCCTTACACTGGACACAGTTCCTCGTACCCTCACACACACCCAGCTGGGACTGGATGGGACACACATACAGGACATTGATCTGAGACTATCGTTTATGGTTCCTTTTCTTTGTTTTGAATTTTTTATTGTTTTGCTGGGTTCCTAGTTGCTTTTACGAAAATATACATTTCCCCACGGTGGTATGAATGAAGGATTTATCTTTTCTTATCTTATCTTAACATATCTTCACTTACTTCCATGTTGTTATTCAAGGTTTGCTTTGCTGGGAGTCTTTTTTTTTATTTTATTTTTTTAAGAAGTCATATTGTTATTTCTATGTGTTCCTGTGCTCCAGTGGCCTGTATGGGCGTTATGCAAACATGTATAAGGGGTATTTTTATTCTGAAATCGAAATGTTCCACAGGAGACGGTCATTTTTGGTTGCTAAAATGCCTTGTCGTCAGTTTTCACGCAACCTCTTGTTTAAACTCACACCACTGAAACTCACTATCCAGAGGAGAGCTTTCCATCTAATACACTTCAGACCTTACACATAGTCTTCACCATGCTGGTGGCCTCCATTACGAATACATACTGTGTGTGGCCTACAGTCCTGAAGGTAGACATCTTAACATACACAGCAGAAACACACACATCAATACACACCTGGAAGTTTGGCTCACAGGTTGAAGTCACTTCCATACCGGTGGCCTGGCACTGACAGAGACCACACACGCATGTCCCATGGCCATTGCATATACCCTGAACCCAAAGACACAATGATGTACCGGTGTGAGGGACAGTAATAACAACATATTCATATCTTCAAAGGTTGTGGGCTCCTCAACTCACCCCCTTATTGTCCAGACAGGTCTGGTTGCTCTTGGGACACTCGCAAGCATCTCCCTCCCAACCTTCTGTACAAGCACATTTTCCCATGATGCAAGAGCCACGGTCTGATGGGAGGAAACAAGGGAAACCATATTATTCCTGCTGTGTATGTGTTGTGTGTATGTGTGTGTACTTAAAAAAAAAAAAGTCAGTCTTTGATATGAATCATCTGTCACCAGGACTTTGCCAAGGGGGGGGGGGGTCAAAAAGGGGTGGGTCCCATTTCACAATACTTAATATTGCCTGGTGTTTCACCCAGCAATTAAAAAAAAAAAACCAGAGGGTTTTTTTTTTTTTTTTCGTTTACATTTCATTTGC
>JAFBJT010106391.1:64275-75192 GCA_016785325.1 Chascanopsetta lugubris
CTTTAACTTTACTTTGTTGAAACAGAATACCCTAAAAAATTCATCCCTATCTTCTGAGCATTTAGAACCTAAGGAAGCAATCCAATTTTCATTAAATTAATTAATTTCATGTTAAGTTTGTCCTTTTTTGGGTTAATGTTAAAGGTGCAGTATGTAAGATTTAACATATTTCGTCAATAGGAAGAGGATCACAAAACAATTACATATAGATATTTTTACAAATATATAATCACCTCACTTGGTTTTTACATAACCCTAAAATGAGCCCTTTAATGTTTACTGACACCAGGAGCAGGCCCACCCCATGGGGCTGCCATGTTTTTACAACATCCCAGAGTGGGTGTACTAAACATGTTTTAAGCTTTAACGACATCTGAGAGCTACCACAGGTATGTCCAAGGAAGGGGTGAGGTGATGGATACAATATGCAACTTCACCAGTAGATGTCACCAACTTTTACACACTACACCTTTAAGATAAAAAAAAAATCTGAAGAAATGCATCTTCCCCAAATGCCCCAGATCGTTTAAATCAAAATCCGCTCTATGAAATTAAGGATAATAGTGAATCAGACCCCTGATCTGGATGTCCACAATTATTCTGATAAGTTCTTTCCTGGGTTCAACCACATTTGTCTGCCAGGCTTCCTGCCAATTTTACCAGCAGCTTTTGCTTAATCCTACTCGGATAAACATACAGACACAGACGGTAGAAAACGTAACCTCTGGTGGAGATGATGATATTCAGGTTCAAATAGATCTTCTTTCAAAATATTTTAAATAATAAAATAACAAAATAATAACAAGCAGATGACAGCAGTTTATAGGCTCAAATTGTTTATTTCGAAAAATAAGAAATCTAATATTTCACAGATTACAAAGGGACTGTAAAGTTTTTACTGCAACATCAGAGCAGGCGGAAACATTAAGATGCACAGAGGTTTTGTATTTTCTGTCGACATCATCAGTAATCAGTATGGAGATTATTCTGTTTAATCTTTAAAAGAACTGACCTATTAGTGGTGAGATTCTTCTCTTGGTATGTACTTTGCATATGTGTCAGAAAACAGTCAAATTTATCAAAATAGAATCTGAGAGCCTCCTCTCAGCCATTCCCTGGTTGACTGGGATCAACTGGGTGTTGACTGGGCATTTCTACGAGTTCTTCTGTGGAACCTTGATCGTCACCTGACAACACAGACAAAAATATGATTGACTCTCGGCACTTAAAGAAGTAGAGCATATCTTGTTGATAATGTGTGTTAGTCTACAAACCACATTTAATCATTTCAATTTCCTTGTGGTTATGCAACAGCATTAAAGATACAGAGAGATGCCGAGCGCCTTATGAGGCTCATTGGCGAGTCACTCGTCGACATCTTGCCGATAACCGACTCCTGCTAGTTCCTGCTTCATACAGAAGTGGGCACATTTTCAGAGCAGATCGAGCTGGCGGTGGGCCCATGACGCTGTCATAGCATCCACGGAGCGTGACAGGTCAGGCCAAGTGTCATTAAGCCTTAATCATTGCACAATTTCAAACTGCGATGAAATCAAAATGAGCAAGTTAGAAAAATATTCACCCCAAATGTGCTGGTTTGAGGCCAAAACCAAAGTTTGAACCAGGCTTGGGACATGTTTAATTGACCTCTCAAATTGGCCATTAGAGTCTATGACTGGAGTGAGCCAGCTCGAGCGACCAGCCTGTGAACTGCACGTTTTTCCACTTCCCTATTGGCCTCATCCGTCAGCCCCGGAGGCTGGAGGTCCATTAAAACTGAATTCTTGGCCCATGGAGTGGAATGAGGTGTCAGTGTCTGCAGTGTCCGTACCATGTTACACACAAACATGGTTTATACAGGGAGAAGGAGCTGGCCACACCTGACTCTCTGATGTGGGACCAACAGCACATACTTTAAGTGGATTATATGCAATACAGCCATGTTAGATAAAAAAAAAAAATTAATCTTAAGTAACAGAGAACTACATATATGATGTATCAGCATAATTACATATGAACATATTTAACACAAAACACAGATACTTTAATATACCAATGAAAAACATACACAGCAACCATTCAAAAATGGGAAACAATCTGTGTATGATTGAGAAACATCATTAAAAAAGCATATCCAATTAGCAAAGACCAATTACCTTAACAAAATATGTGGTATGATAAATATGTACTGTACATCTACTGTAAATGATAGTGTGTTTTGATGAATTACCGTTTTGACTTCTGTGTAGTTCTCCAGACCATATTCTCCAAGCTCTCTGCCGTTCCCTGAAGCCTTGTATCCTCCAAATGGAGCCTGAACTCCAAACACATCATAACAGTTGATCCTGCAGGGGAACACACGCAAGAATGATTAACTATTAGCCTTTAACTACTGCATCATTAATTATTATTATTATCACCACCACCATTGTAGCTGTTGTAACCCACATTCATACTTTGTTCTGCCTGTATGTAATACTAATCTCATCCCAGGCCTGTAAAGTGGCATTGTAGATAATCATAGTTTGAATTGCACAATCGCACACACACACACACACACACACACACACACACACGCACACACACACACACGCAACACAACGACAACTCCTCTCCTACCAGATTGTGCCAGCACGGAGCGTGTTGGAAATGTAGTTGGCCTTATCGATGTCCTTGGTAAACACAGCGCCTGCTAGACCATATTTGGAGTCGTTCGCTCTGGTCACTACCTCCTCCAAAGTGTTAAACTTCAGGATCTGCATCACTGGACCAAAGATCTGCAGGGGGAAACAGAGACATCAACTCTGTTCATCATTTTCATTGATATATTCCATTTGATAAAAACAACAAAACGTTTCAACTCCTACATTCCCTATTTCCCAATCTACTAATCGCTGAGAATGAGCCCATTACATTTACACAATTCATGGACTTTACAATTCGATTTGATTTGAGTAAATTCAATCTCATTCAGTTTGATCTACTGAGTCATAAGCACAAATCATGACAACAACTAAACTCATAGAGATGTGGCAATATTGCTGAGTTTGCTACAGGGCAGCTTTACTGACTTTATGAGCCATTGCTCGGGGAATATGTTACAACAGTAATTTAGGCAGATGTGTGGCTGTCATCAGCAGTGTGGTGTCACATCCATACACTGCACTTCGAACTGTAGTGGCTATTATTATTATTATTATTATTATTATTACTATTATTGCAGATTTGAAGTTATTTCTAATTATGTTGTCAGGCATTGCAGACCTCCTCCCTTGCAATGGTCATGTTGTCCTGGACGTCTCCAAACACTGTGGGCTGGATGAAGTATCCTCTGTCTGCTGCCACTCCACCTCCACACATGAGCTTGGCTCCCTCTCTCTTCCCGATGCTGATGTAGCCCAGAATCTTGTTGAACTGCTCCTGATCCACCTGAAGGAGTCGCCACACAGGAAACACATAGTCTGTGCGAGTATATAGACATATATATTTATGATGTGAATAATCATAATCATGCACGACTGCACGTCAGACAATGAAGCAGGGTATAACCAAATCTGAAACTAAACACTGGCTTAAAGGTGCAGTCTGTAAAATTTGGTGACCTCAAGAGGTGAAGTTGCATGTTGTATCCATCACCTCACCCTCACCTTTCCAAGCATGCAACAGAACCTATGGTCGACTTCAGTCGTCATTAAAACTCATGAGGTGTTTGGTACGTCCATTTTTACTACTGTAAAAACATGGCGGCCTCCATAGAGAGGACACTCCTCCTCATGTAAAATGTACATTACTGGGCTGATTTAAGGGTAAACTAAAACATTTAGGTGATTATAAATTCATAAAAATGTCAGAATGTAATTGTTTTATAATATTTTTAGAAGTAACAAAAAGTACCAAAATCTTAGACACTGCAACTTTAAGTCGTGACACCAGAATATCACAGTTTGACACATACAGCAGTATCAAAAGGCAAGATTTTCTAATGTCATCTTGATTTCTTGAATATACATATCCGGGCCTCGTAGGTTGGCAAACGTCCTGTTATATAGTAAATCATCACAGTACCACATTTGTGTTGTTTACATAATTCACGTTGAACAAAATAATAGTATACATTTACATAATTCAGCATTATGCGCATAATGTTTGGATTCAATTGCCCAAGTTTTGGCCCTTCACTCCCGCTTTCGAAATCAATGTGGCCCAACCCTGTTTTATGATGCATGGTCTTGTGAAACTAGAAACCATCTCGTGCATGCGTGGGTGTGCAAGCGTGCAAGTTACCTGAGGTCCCTGCTCGGTCTTTAAGTCAAAGGGGTTTCCAACCACGCGTCTCTTGGCGCGTTCCACACTGCGCTCCACAAACTCATCGTAGATGTCCGCCTGGACGTAGGTTCGAGTCCCGGCGCAGCAGCACTGACCCTGGTTGAAAAACAGGGCAAAGTGCGCCTGCTCCACCGCATGTTCCACTGCAGGAGCAAACAACCAACACAGCACTTACTTCACAGTGGAAACAATTCAAATACTTGAGTTACTCGTATACAACCATGTTATGTAGGTATGTGTGTGCGCGCGTGTGTGTGTTTGTGTGTGCATGCGCATGATACTAGTTGAGACTGGTTCCCTCTTTAAAGAGGCAGAAGGTTATAATAGGTGCGATCGAGATTGTGACAACTGAAAAAATATTTAAAGATCTTTTTTTGATCATATCAAAACAACGGTCTTGCACAGATCTGATAAGCTCACACTTGTTGAAGAGATACACAAAACGAAGGTTACGTAGCCATCACCAACCTCCAACATGCTTATATCCCAAAAACAACCAGATGGAAGTAATACGTCGGTGAACCAAGAAACACTTAGCACAGTATGTTGCTTTAGAACTCCATAGTGTGATAAAGAAAAAGAGTGCAGAATCTGCCAACACAAATTCCATGCAACACTTTTTTGGCCAAAAAAGCTGATTCTGATTTCCCCTCACATCTTATGTCAGTCTCAGTGGGGTCTGTGCAGACCGGTTGCATTAGGAGGCCTGCTTTATCTAGAGAATCATCCCGGTACAGACAAACATACTGTCGGCATCAGACAGGATGATGTTTGGGCTCTTTCCTCCCAGCTCCAGTGTGACTTTCTTCAGGTTACTGCTGCCTGACGCCTGCTGGATGAGATGACCCACCTGATGAGGAGGAAAGAAAGGTATTTTGAATGGATTTCACCAGGGAGCAGTGACCCAAAATCACCTTCTTAAACTTATTCAAAGAGGCGTGCAGGTGAAAAGTGGCCATAAGTCAAACTGACAGAATGATAAAAGGTTTTATTGACAGCTGGGTAAAGTATTTAACTGTCAGCTCCTGTGTGTGAATGTGAAACCGTTTTCCAGCATCAAAGACAAATTCCTTGCAACCTATGTTCTCACAGATTGACATTCTTGCTTTGACCTTTCATTTTATACTATCTGATCAGTCACGCTGAGTCCAACTGAAAGGTCTCATGCAAGAAACTGATACACAGACTCATGTAAACAAGAAAATGTGATACTTTGTGACATCGAGTCGAGGAGACATAAAACTGATCCGAGTGCTGAGCCTGTCATTTGTGTGCGTGTGTGAGAGAGAGTCCAAAACACACACCACAGAAACGCACAAACAAAAACCAGTGTGTAGAACCTGTCATCACTACAGCACAGTAACAATCAATCATTCCATTAGCTGCTATGTCGAAAGACATGTTTCAGTAGCCAAGGAGATGCCAACAGACACTCATTTCTCACCGCAACAGGAAGTGTGCAAGTTGATTGATCGATGTGCACTCCCAGTCTTCATCTGTGCACTTCTTATGACTCCGATAGAAGAGGAATTTTATGTTGATGTCACATGACATGGGTTAATGATTGGGTCCTGAATGGGTGCCAACCTGTCTGCAAAATGGCTTCAGAAAACCTTCAGAGGTTTGGGGTTTTGCTCTTTGAACACGTATTTCTAGAGTCAAACTCATTTTCACCGAGGGCCACATCAGCATCATGGTTGCTCAAGGGGCCGGTTTTAATTGTGAGACTAAATGTAATTACTACTTAAGATATTGTACAAATAAATGTCTTCATATTTGATTACTATTTGTTCATGTTACAAATATTGTATATGCATTTACACACATGTGAAAATGTAAACACACCGAAAATATTGCTCCACATAAATAGTGGCATGTGTAATTAACCAGAGTTCATGGGCAATGTATGTTTAAGACTTTTATTTTTAGACAATCATCTGCCTTTAAGCTCTGACGGGCCACATGAAATGATCTTACGACCACATTTGTTTAGAACATTTCTTCAAGAAAACAAGGTCAGAGTTACAAGAGAGTAATTGCAATTTTTTTTCTCTTTCCTGTTCCCATTTATTTTTGCTGCACCTTTTTTTTTTCCTTACCATTACATTTGTCATTTTTAATAAATACGCAAATCGTGCGATTTACCACTTTTGGGTCATTCAATATTATTTTACCAGCAGAAATAATTGTTTTTCATCGTCTATATTGAGTATTACAGAATTGATCTCATGTGTTATCATCCTAAGTGTGGGCCATGCATCATTTAGTTTCCCCACATACCTCTGTGGAGCCAGTGAAGGCCACCTTGTCGACATCCATGTGCCTGGAAATGGCAGCGCCTGCTGTCGGCCCCATGCCAGGCAAGATGTTCACCACACCGTCAGGGAAACCCACCTGCAAACACAACCAGAGAAATGGTGTTATTGATTATTCCAGAGGGCCTCGAAGCTAAACGACAAGACAGTATGTGGTGTGGCAGGATGCTCACATCAAAGCAGCTCCCCCAGTTGAACATGAGGGGAAAACAGGATTAAGAGATGTCTAGTGGAGGAGTTACATGCAGTTGAATACCACCCGATTCATCCTCCCAATCCATGCTTGAGAGAAAACACATGGGAGCCTCCCATTCTGGGAGCTTCGCCTTTAAATATAAAAGGCTAGCTCTAGAGTAATGAAAGCAAAGATGCATACATGTAAAGGCGCAGTGTGTAAGATTTGGTGACATCTCGAGGTGAATTATATCCATCACCTCACCCTTCCCATTCGAGCATGCAGGAGAACCTATGGTTGCCCTTTGTTGTCTTCAAAGCTCAAAAGATGTTTAGGACAACCACTCTGGGCTATTGTAAAAACATGGCTGCCCCCATAGGGTGGACCCGCTCCTGGTGTAAATAGAAATGTTTATGGATTATACATTTGTAAAAATGTCTCTTTATAATTGTTTTGTAGTTCTTTTTCTATGATAGAAGTGACAAAAATGTATCCAAATCTTACACATTGCACCTGCACTTAAGATAAGTATAGGGCCAATAAGACATCAGTGTAATAAGTATGTTTTTGTTTCTGCCTGATGATTCCACCAAAATCGTACACAGTGCACTTGACAAACATTGTTACATAGAATTGTGTATGAGATTGAAATTGTATTATTTTCAAAAATGCCATTCTTTTCGGCAAATCAAGAACAAACCACTGGAGTTAGCATCGGCCATGAAAAGCCAACACTGGTCATTGAGCCACAGAGAAGAGGAGCTGTAATATTCGGTGAGAGTACCTCTTTGATCAGGCTGGCAACATACAGAGCTGTCAGCGGCGTCTGCTCTGCAACCTTCATCACCACCGTGTTACCAGTTGCAAGGGCCGGGCCAAGTTTCCAGGCCTGCATCAGGAGGGGGAAGTTCCACTGCAGGGAGATGAGAAAAGAAAGACACACACGCACACACACATTTATTCTGGCTCCCACTCTCTTCTGCAGGGGCCCCTGTGAGGGGAAACATTTATGTGGGCTTCCTTCTGTGCTGCTCCACGTGACCTACGTGTGGTTGTGCTTACTAATATAACCACTGCGACACACATTGTCTTACTTAATTCAGCAGGGTCTCCATGATTAACTGCAGCTGTTAATTCGCATTCGAATGACCTACGCCCTGAATTCCCCAAATAAACCACACACAAGCCCACACACGTTTAGAGAGGAAATATCAAGCTAAGAATGGCATTACACAGTAAGGTCATGTGAACTCCACATTCATCAGTTTCACAATACAAAACAATGACTTGGGACTGTTGGACCGGTTCATGTGATAACTCGGTGATAGCTCAGTGCACTGGAGGAAGAGGATATGTTTAGGCTGTGTAATATGGAGTTTTACTAGCAACAGACACCATAAGGTCTTTTAAGGGGACATGAAGGGAAGACATTTTGTATCAGATCACTTTTTTGCCAGTGAGTGAGTATGAGTAAGGCTCTGACGAAAGCTGATATTGTTCTGATCAGTCGTTCCCTAATTCACTGCTAGTTTTGTTTGAATTCAGGGTGGACTCTTGAACTGTGACAACCAGGAGAGGAGAAGTGGTACCAGCTGCTTTAGCTCAACTCTGTCTCCCACACACTCAACGTGAACTGATCTGACAATGAAGAACCAAAACAAGAAGCACAAATTCCCCCCATTGCTTAAAGCAAGTCAAAACAGCTTCAACCACAACCCCCCTTCACACACACACACACACACACACACACACACACACACACAGCCTCACCGGTATGATCTGTCCACACACTCCAATGGGTTCATGTCTGGTGTAGCAGAAATAGTCTCCATCGATGGGGATGGTCTTTCCCTCCCATTTGTCGGCCCAGCCTGCGTAGTACCTGAACACAACACAACCGGTGTGAACGCGACAAAACTTGCGATGACAGATGACAGAACGCCGATTCGTATCGGCCGTTAAATAAAGAGATGGATAAAAGCTAATAAAAGCTGAGTGATGTGTTACCTCAAACATTTCACCACATTGGGCAGATCCACAGTGTAGGAAACGACGTACGGCTTCCCATTGTCCAGGGTCTCCAGCTCCTGTGGTCACCACACAGTATCAGCTTTACAAACATTGCAAATTGACATGCTACATAGAAACACACAGCAAAATGCAATGTGGATCAGTAATACGGTACATGCTGATCAGATCACAGAGTTATTATGTGCGGGGTTTTCCTTAAAAAGCAATGTTCGATACATGAGTGGTGGTGTGTTTATATGCAAAGATGCTGCTCTAGGCCAGTTTATTTTTTAGTTTGATGTGTTGAATATATAATAATATAACAACATTTTGTTCAGGCAGGTGATTATACACTTATAAAAACAGGTGTCTGATTATTTTGCATTCAATTTTGGCAGATAGAAACATCAAAGATTTCACCTAACTCAACCGCAACGGCCATTTAATATCCAATTGCATTAGTATGTTTTTTTAATATAAATATTATATATACATATGACTGATCATAATACATGGTAGTTTTCAATTTTGCTTGATAAGCATCTTATTCACACACATCATTGCAGATATTGTGTTCCTGTGAGAACATGCAGCATGGTACAAATAAAGGCAGAGCAGTCTTTGCCAAACCCTCGGGTCAATCCTTGATCGTTCATGAAAACACTCTCACAGCCAGATAAGCAGAATCCCTCTCAATGGCATCGGCCAGTCGGTTGAGTAAAAGGCCGCGATGAGAGGCATCCATCCGTCTCCATGGTGACCCCAACTGGAAGGCATCGCGTGCTGCTTTCACTGCCTTGTCTACATCTGCCTAGAAACATAAGCATCACATGATTAAATCAGGTTTTTAAAAAGTTAAACAAATAAAAAGATTCATTGGGGATCCAGATAGTGACAAACGTCTAAGGGAGAAGGGTACCGTTAGTTAACTGTACCAAAATCGAGGGAACTGTTGAACTTTATCCAACATACAAAACAAAAATCATTATGGCAAGCTTCAATGAACACACCTTTACTGTGGGAATGCAAGTAGCAGTTAAATGAGTCATTCAGTGTGAATCAGGGAGAGTCTTTACCTCATTAGCCTCAGCCACCTGACAGATGACCTCCCCAGTGGCTGGGTTGATGGTGGGGAATGTTTTCCCACTCTGTGCATCCTCCCACTGGTTGTTGATGAAGAGCTGAAACATAAATATGCATCACCAGGATCAATATCATTTGTTTTTACATCGAGAAAATTGCCAAAAGAAAACATCAACAGTGTATTTTTTTAAGCTTTTGGGTTTCATTTTTTCACCTTTACTAAAAAAAACTCAGTTATAATTGACGTGGTTTCATCTTGTCACTTGAAATTACTGATTATGACAGTTTCATTATTCAGTCTCATGTCATTTAAGGAATATTAGCCGTTTTAGAAGTATCCACTATGGTAAGTTTTTCAAAATTGCAGATAGTGCTAGGCACTATGAAGAGGTGGTTTTTGACTGGTGGGTCATGTGACCCAAGCACAGTTCACAGGACTGTATCAGTGTGAAAATACTACAGTGAACATTAATGTGAGAGACGACAGAAAGGACCCACATTCAAAACATGGATGGAAGAAAATATTCCATCAACCTAAAATCTACAGTATAATTGGAGTGATTCTAAAAGTGTCGGTCCTGATGCTCAGTTGACTCAGAACCACTGTTATTGAGAACAGTGAGCAGTGTGTGTTTTACAGTGATATGGCTGAGTGAGGGTAACTGCCATAGTAACTGTTATGTAATACAAATCTGACCGCACACAAAGGGGAAGATAATCTTCTCACCATAACACCCTTGGTAATCGACCCTATTCTCTTGATTACAAATACCACACACTCAGTTAGCGCCACTATGCAGCCTTTGCTGTTCATTTCTGTGTTTGCAGAACTGTACACACAAAAAACACAGAGATCATTTTAATTAAAATTGATGAAATGGTAGGAGATTGGCCAATGCTTCAGGAGTAGAGAGATTACTGGGCCAAAGTGTCAACACTGTTATCCAGCTTTTGCTGTTATCGCTATCTATGTAGTATTTCAATAATCATTGTCTCTCCGCCTGTAGT
>JAFBJT010106391.1:99430-112165 GCA_016785325.1 Chascanopsetta lugubris
CTTAAAAAAAAAAGCAACGGATTTTTTTTTCAAAACTTTTTTTAAACAGGCAAAGGCCCGGGACCCCCCCCCCCCCCCCCCCCCAAAAAACGGGTCCACCCGTCGAGAGTCACTACGTCAGTTGTTCCAATGCGTCGTAGTCCTCGTTAAAGGTGCGACCCCTCCGCAAGGAGCCAAACAGAGGCACCCCCCTCACTCTCCCAGCACAGATGAGCCATCACCTTTACTGACGGATGCCACCTGCTTGAACCCTTTTTAGTGCGGGGGAGGGGGGAGGGGGGATCCGACGTGCTCCTATCGTTCACTTTGATTCTCTGATACGGGATCAAAGCGACGAACCTGTGTCTCTGTCTCGGTAACAACTAATTATTTCAAAACAAGACCAGGAACAGAGTGAAAAATGTGCAGCGCGGCGTCTGACGGCGTCTCCTCTACATGCATGTAAGCGCGTGTAGAACACAGTGAAGTAGGTCGGTGAGCGAGCGCGTCCGGACCATATTCTTGGTCCGTGAGCAGCATCTCTTCACTTCACAGGATCTCTGATTTCGTAGCATTGTGACAAACCCCGAGATAATGAGCCTGTTTATAATCCACCGTCTGTGGACGTGTGTGATTCTTCTCAGAGCTTATGCAAATGCGGCCGTGCATGCTCTAAAAATAATTAACATCTTTTTTTTTTTCCTTTCTCTTTTTTGTTTGGTCAAAATCACACACAAGTTACCATGTGTGCTTTATTTGTTCGCAGCCATGCGGCGTAATGAGGCGCCGCGTGCAGGAATACACAACATTATATAAGAGTGAAATGGCACAAATAACACCCAGACTGCACCGCACGGCTCCGAGAGGAGTCACAGCACCGTCTCTGCGACGGACAAACACACTTTCACATTAAAGGTGCAGCGTGTAAGATTCATCTGTCATTTCTGTGACTTCTATTGGCAATTACTGTTACAGAACAATTACATACTGACATTTTCATAATCACCTAAATGTATCATACTTTCCCCCAAACTTTTATTGGAGTCCATTAATGCATTTCTATATGAGAGGAGGACATATTAAAGATCTTTTGAGTTTTAATGACAACTGAGGGCGACCATATGTTATGCAACTTCAGCACTAGATGCCACCAAATCCTACACACTGCACCTTTAGGAGCGAGAATGGGGAATCTCTCAGTTTTAGCCTAATCTTATTCTAAGGAATCGGTGCTTATTGAAATGTGTTGCATGGACTGTGAGAGTCTGTTTGTTTGTTTGTTTGTTTGTTTTCTCTTTGAAGAAAGTTTTAAGGATGGAGTCATTTGAATGAATTAATCATTCTCAGAACCTATCCGGGCCTTTCCAGACCTGCTGATAGCGGTGACCTTTTCCCATAAGGCGGAGCATTGATTTACAATATGTTAACATGTTTGCAGGAAACAGACGCAGGTTCCTAATTTAACAGGATATAGATCACAGCGCTGGTTCGCAGCCAAAAGAAGTTGGTCCCCCCCCCCCCCCCCCCCCCCCCCCCCCCCCCCCGATGGCATGTTAATTTGACCATTCACAGCCGTTTATGTCTGGCCACAGCACAACGGTTAACAACGCCACATGGGAAACTCAACACATTCAGCCGTGTTCTTAAATTAATTGAGAAATTGCCCATATGTCCTTCTGGTGAGCCCTCGGGCAAGGCACTTAATCCTACAACCTGCCTCCTGGGGTATGGAGCCGTCTGAGGCGATGCCAACAGCAGATGGGTCAATCGAGCCACTAGACCCTCGGCTTTGGACATGAATCCGACCTATGAGAAGATGATTAAACTCACACACACACACACACACACACACATACACATCGATGGCCACCATTTGGTGCATTATTCAGCCTAAAAGCTTGTTAGGCAGAGCTCACAACGGAATCATAATGAAAGATTGATGCGTATGAAACAGTTTAGTACGCCGGCGTTATGTAAACCAATAAAGTAGCGGTTGAGAGATGGGCGTGTAAAAGGCATAGCAGGGGAAACGGGAGAAGTGAGAGGGATTTACAGTGCGCGTGCATGCACGCACGCACACACACACACACACACACACACACACACACACACACAAGGACAAACACACCGACAAGACGCTGAAAGAGTGAAGGGATGTGTGACAGTGAGAAATGAGCGGTAAGACGCAAAAAGAATCCTCAAAAACCAGTGAGGAATTAAAAAAGACAGAACAGTGAAAGCAAAGCAGGGAGAGGGAGAGGGAGAGAGAGAGAGAGAGAGAGAGAGAGAGAGAGAGAGAGAGAGAGAGAGAGAGAAGAGACTGAGCGATCTCAGATGAATTGATGTTCTCCCTCAGGCTCAGACTAACATCTCCACATGAGACACAAGTTACAACCTCTCCACACCAAATGCAAGGCAGCACACACACACACACACACACACACACACACACACACACACACACACACACACCAGCCTTTATACAGTGCAAAGCATAGACCAGACAAGTGTAACACAAACCAGACCATTAATAATACATTAAAATAAAATAAAACAATTACAAAAATGCATTAGCAACTAATTCATTAAGTAATCCAGAGCAAATTGGACCAGTCCACATAAGACCAGACCAGTACAGAGCTGACCAACCCAGTTAGGCAGAGTCCAGCCTTGAGACCGGAGCAGTGTCGAGCAGTAGTGGAACACTTCAAATTAAAAACTAGATCAAAAACTAATTAGACAATAGCTTAGGGCTCAGATTGTTCAAATAAAGTCAGTACACGTTAAAAAGAGAGGTAAAAAAGTGGAATAAATAAAACTGCATGAAACACATCAGTCACAATTTCCAACTTCAGTCACTCTGGAACAAAAGTGAGAGGTGCGAGATCAATCAGCAGACCTGGGATCTGCATTGGAGGGAATATTTCTCACTGACGTATTGAGTGAGTGTTTGTGACAAATGGTCCCGTAATGATTGTTATTGTTATTCGTCTTGTTATTATGTCTCTTTCATCGTTTCCTTGTAATCTCCAGCCTGCACTTCCTGACCCCGCCCCCTTCTGGCTAAAGTTGGAGCAAATGAACTGTGCAGTTCCATCGATCTCCAACATGCATCATGCATACGCAGAGAAACACACACACACACACACACACACACACACACACACACACGGAGCGCTCCCCGATGAAGAAGACAAAGTGGGAGGTATATTGCAGTGGACTGAGCCACTGACCCTCTTGTTGAGTTAATGAGCTTTTATTGACTTCAGCACCTGAAGCTGCTGCTGTAACTTATCACCGTTAGCACCTCGCTCCCCAGACGCACAACACACGGGGGAGTGCGCACATACACAGATGAGCAAACATATATTCTGTTTGTGAGTCAGAAGATCCCCGGAGGCATCGCCACGCACATAATGCTTAACTTCAGCCTGCAATTTGTGCAATCGCACGTCTCCGGGGAAACGCACAGGAACATGCAGACAGGGATTTAAACATATGTTCAATCGTTTTTACACCAATTCATCTATTTACAGATCAGTTGTACAGTATGAATTTAATCTACTTAGATGTCATTTATCATCCATACAAAAGTTGACCATGGGTTTATTACTAAATTGCCGCGTTGGTCAACTTTCTTTGATGTCAAATGCTCAAAGTGTTGCATATGAACTGAGTTCATGGGGGTTTGACAAACACCCTGCCATGTTTTTATTGAACAAATATTGGAAAAAGGTGGTGAAATGTTGTTTAAACGCATAAAGTGAAACACATTACATCGATACCGACCAACTTTCAAACGATCAAAGTTTTACTTTTTTTCCCCACACCGCTGCACCACAACATCCAAACTAAAACAAACAGAGACATACAACTTCATGGCAGACGCTAACTCGCTAACTCGCTAACTCGCTAACTCACTAGCAACCGAGTTGAGGTAGAGTTATTCTCTCCCAGCTCTTCTCGTCTATTATGGTACTTTTTTCCCCTCTCTGCAGCTCCTCATACTTCCCTCTGGAACTTTGTCCATTTTGTTCAATAAAAACTTAATGAGGGATAATTAAGGCCTTTCAGCTAATGAACCTGCTAATGGACTCTTTGCTAGCTTGTTCATTTGCATGGCTGCTAACGGGACAGGAAGTAGGAGACAGTTTGAGTCTCATGACTGTTTGTGAACCAGTTCCGGTCTCTTTAAATAACTATATATATTATACTGCTGCTCTTGTGACTTGCAACAAATTTTGTATAGATCAAAGTTCGCGAATCGTTACAGAGTTGCTGATGAATCATTGTATTATTTCAGCCAATTCCAGAGGACTGAAAATTACTGTTTCATCCATATTTGTTTGTTTGTTTGTTTGTTGGCGGGATTAGATCACACATATACAACCAACAAATATAGGTTGAGAGAATCCATTACCTTTTGTTGCGAACGTTAAAGTAGTGTTATTTTTTGTATTTAATAGAAGGACAGTGTGAAAGGAGACAGAAAGACAGGGCATGAAAAGGTCTATTATGGTGCCAAAACAAATGATTCAGGTCATAGCGCTAAGTCCTTATTCAGTAGGTATTCTATTGGCCATAAAAAGTATAATCTGTTTTTTTACAATCAGATGGAATGTGTCCTATTATTGTGCAAAAAGAAATGTTATTCCCAGTATTCGCTGAGCCGCATAAGGGGAATATTCATGATTTGGCTTCTGTTGACTGGAAACTTGAATGATGGACGGATGGACGGATGTGTCCCGTGTGTCTGGTCCACACAAAGCCTTGTAATACAATGTATTGTGCATGAATTATTCATCATTGGCCGATATGTTTGCGTGTAAATCCATATCTCAGTGGAAAGATGATAAGTACAATTCTCACTCTCTTCCCTCAAGACTTGCTGCACTTTAGCTCGCCGCCGCGCTCTGCAAATAAATAACAGAGCCTCAGCCTCCTCCTGTCTCGCTCCTCTTCTGTAAATTCGTCCGTGACTGTGTTTGGGCCTCTTCCTGACCCGTCTACCAGCCCCGGTCCCACAGGACTCGTTTGCCTGCTCTCCGGTTGCCGACTGTAAGCCTGTTCTCCAACTAACGATTCTTAGTCGAGTCAAAATTCTGCCCGCTCACCCTTCAGTGTCCTTCACATCGTACACCATCCGTTACTACACTATCAGGTACGGCATCTTGACGCAGTGTACACCGGCCACATGATATGTGGAATAGATCTAATGAATAAAGTATGTTTGCAGTATTGACCCCTTTTAATCAAATTGAACTCATAATTCACCCGCCCGGCAAACACAAGCTGCTGTAATCCACTTTCATGAATAAACAAGAGGAAGTGAATCACATTATGCTGAAAAAAAAAGTGTTTTTGAAAATTTTCCGCCCGCAGCATTTTTCCTGATGGGGAAACAAAATATTAATAATACAGATCAATAAATTGCAAATCAGTGTAACACCATAAACTCCAGCCTGAAATATTGCCATAAAGACGATTGACTCAACCCAAAGTTTCGCCGCATTGTATTCAAATCAGGCTGATGACATATGGGGGCGGGGAGGGGGGGTGGGGGGGTGGGAACAGAAACCACTACACTACACCTCCCGTCCAGAGGGGGCAGTGATACATGTGCATTTAAAAGAAGCTACAGGTCATTATTGTAAAAATGCTGTGTTTTGACAACACCCAAGCAAGATCTGTGGGGGGGACAGTGCAGGGAGGACAGCTCTGTTCACATTGAGTCTGGAACTTTAGCTATCTGGTTGGTGAGGGTGACCAAAGTTCACCATCCAATCATCTTGTTCCGTCTGAGTGAACGCTTGTTTACTGAGGGCTACAGACAAGATGTTCATTTCAAAGCAACACCAGGCTTTGTGGAGGATTTCGTGGAAGAAGATAAAAATGTGTTGTAGAAAGCAATTACACACTTCACATTGAAAGGAGGTGAAAACAAATTCATGGATTTACCAGCAGATCTGAATTTGTACTTTCCTGATGCAGATCTCAAGCGACGTGATAATGCATCCGGTATTTTCTGTCCTAGCTACCGGACGGAATTACAGGCAAAGAAATATGCATTAAAATAATGATTAATATTCAATTTCATAGCAGGCCGGGTGCTTTTCATGTGAGGCCAAGTCACTGCAGCAGCCTCGACGAATAAAACATAAATCAAACAACAAAGCGCACAAGCGAGCGCACAACACAACAACACCGACGCTCGCTTCCGACGAGGGAACCTCGCTTCTCCCCCCCCCCCCCCGACGAGGGAACCCCCCCCCCCCGCGCCCCCTCCGCCATTTCCCCCACAAACATGCGTCTTTATCTTAACGCATCAACTTAAGTGAAGCTGAAGCGGGTTTGTGCTCGCGTGGCAGATCACAAGCTGTGCGCGAGCAGAGGCGGCCGCTGTGGGCTGAGAGCGCCGCGTTTAAAGAGCGCGTGAGGGTTTACACAGGAAGCCGCCACACAGCCGCCAATCAGCACGCCGACAACAAAGAGTCACCGCTTAAGTTTTAGCTTGAGAACATCAAGCGTCTTCGTGTTGGTGTCGTTCAGGAGGAGTGCATTTTCAGTTGTTGTGCGTCTCTAAACCCTCACCTCAATTCGCTGAACACAATCCCCCCCCCACACACACACACACACACACACACACATACATACACACACGGAGGAAAACAGGAAGCAGCCCGAGTCCTACGGAAAAAAGACCCTTCGGCGCTCACAGCATGGAAGTAGAGTCGCCTCCCTCTTTCCCCAGGGGCTGTCGTACAAGTTGTGTGTGGTTAGATGTGTATGAATCATTGTAAGAGAATGTGAGTCGATGCCGTTAGACTCTAAAACACACAGCAAATTGTGACAACACTTTAAAGTTAGAGGTGGTATGTGTTGATTGCTGCGCTAGCTTTCATCGCTGCCGGGAGCAAAGAGTGATGAGAGGAGATCATGTGACTGTTCATCATCAACACATTTACACACGTGTGTGTTCACATACTGCGCGCATGTATGAGTTTGTGTCGTGCTCCCGAGGGAGGGGATTGTCGTGCTGCCGCACAGCTGGCCACAGATGTTCAATCGATAGACAATAATACGTGTAGCATTTCTGAGTGTATCTGAGAGCTGAGTGAGTGAGTGAGTGAGTGAGTGAGTGAATGAATGAATGAAGTCTCCTAAGCAGCAAAATCAGTAGTTCAGTAGTATGTGGCTCAGTGTTTGTTGGGTGACAATGTTACCATGGTGATGTCATATTATTATTCTTGGGTGACAATGTTACCATGGTGATGTCATGTTGTTGGGTGACAATGTTACCATGGTGATGTCATATCATTATTGTTGGGTGACAATGTTACCATGGAGATGTCATGTTGTTGGGTGACAATGTTACCATGGTGATGTCATATTATTATTCTTGGGTGACAATGTTACCATGGTGATGTCATATTATTATTGTTGGGTGACAATGTTACCATGGTGATGTCATGTTGTTGGGTGACAATGTTACCATGGTGATGTCATATTATTATTCTTGGGTGACAATGTTACCATGGTGATGTCATATTATTATTGTTGGGTGACAACGTTACAATGGTGATGTCATGTTGTTGGGTGACAACGTTACCATGGTGATGCCATATCGTTGTCATTGCTAACTGCCTACCAGGTCACAGGGTTTTTCCACCAGGCCGTCCAGTGTTGGGGCCAGTGACACTGAGCGGGATTTGAACTAGTGACCTCTGCTTCCAAAGGCGACTCCTCTAACCACTGAGCGTCTGCCGCCTGTACTGACTAAGTGGCAGGAGGAGATGTGGAAACCCAGATGGGCATGTGTACAGGCATGTATTCAGAAGGATTTTTTATACATGAAAGATAAAAGCCTGAACATCCTCACAGGCGCTTGAAAGAGTAGGTTGCAGTGAGGTCACCATCTTTCAAGTTCCTTGCATAAACACAGTTTTCTGAGTCTGCTCGTCTGTGCAGGTCGACTCAGACTCTGCCTGCTCCCTCCCTCAACCTTCACATCTTTGATTATCTCTGTTGACTCCCTTCCCTTCGCCGCGACTCTGTCTGGTTCACGCCGTCTGTCTCGTCTCTGGCGGAACCCTCTTTTCTCTCCCGTGTCTCCAAGTTCTCCAGCCCTGCAGCAGCAGCAGCAGCAGCAGCAACAAACCCCCGGGGCTGCTCAGGCCACTTCCGCCTCCTCCCGTAGCCCACAGACTCGCAGGTGTCGGTGCATGCGAGCGCAAGAAGGGCCACAGTGACTCACCGTCCACAAGTTTGAAGCCACACACCGATGCGTTGCTCTCTCTGGGTTGGTGGTAGAGTTGCGGCAATTGGGGCAATCTAGCAGAATTCTTCGGTGAAGAAGGGACTTACCGCAAGGACGAGCTTTCTATCAACCAGCTGATCCGTGTACGTTGGAGACGTGTTGATCAGCAAACAAAAACAAGAATGTGTTTCCTTCAGGGGACTCGAGCCCAACCTAAGAACTCGGTTCAGCCATGAGGAGGGAGCACAGAGTCGAAAGGAGTCAGGATGAACCTGGATGTGATCTGCTGAAGTTCAACAACCAGCAGGAAGTGAGAAACCCGGGGTCGCTTTGCAACACGGGAGCTGTCTGGCTGCCTGGGAAATGGCAGGTGTCTATTCGCATTACAGGGCATCATCGCCACCTACTGTTAAGGAGTGTGAATAGGCGACATTCTGATGCATAAAACAAAATGATCTTCAAAATAAAAAGGGCCTGCGACCCACTAAAAACGGGGCCCACTTTTGGGGGGCCCAACGCACCAGTTGAGAATCAGTGGTTTAATAAAAATGGAACGTCTCCCGTCTGAACATACAAGCTTCAGTCCTGACCAGTGAAGCCTGATTTATGGCTTCAGTCAATGATCAGTGGAGACACGTTGCCCTGTTGCTGGTGATCCTGTCATACAGCAACTGCCCCAGAGTTGGCATCGTGTATTGAATCTCTGACTGTGTCTTTGAGTTGTGTTCCCACCTGGAGTCCCCCCAGCTGATTATTATTGGATGTGGAGCTGAGACATGTCCAAAAAAAGAGGAAGAGACAGTTGGACGTCTCAGGCCGAAAAGCTCATCAAGGCTGCGGTGATCTGTCCCACCGCAACACGCTGAAACATTTCTGGGATCAGGATCAACTATAGGTGCAACATGCCGCCATAAATCAGCTTGGCCTAATATATACTGCAGTCAGCCACCAGGGGGTGATCAAGATGATTTGGCTCAGCTTTTCTGGTGCCGTCATGTCATTCATCCTTATTTACAATCCGCGATCCGTGTTGTGTTTGAATTAACGCGACTGAAATAATCGATGGCTGCAGCTTTAATTAAAACCTCGCCCGCATATGGCCGCGTACGTCGAGCCGCAGTGGTCTGACGCGCAGCAGCTGACCGCAGGGGTTTCTGGGTAATGCTCGACGCACCGGGGGAGAAGACGAGAACGTCCATCCATCTGAAGATGACGGGGGAGAGGCTTTAATCACATTTCCGGGCCATTTGGACGGACGTCGGATCGCATTCTGACCCGCGACCACATGTGATCAAGACTCTTTGTCTACGCTGCTAATGTTCGAAGCCTTTTTCCGCCGGACTAGAACAAACAACATCTGGCTCTGGTTTGCGCCGTGGGAGTGGAGACAAACAGCTTCCTCACTGAGGTCAAATGACTGCAGATTCAGGGTTAATGGACACGTGACACCCAAATGGAACACATTGTAAACGGAGCCTCTCGGCACAAGTGGATCGATTGTATTTCTTTAGATTGTGCTGGACAACACAATACAAGGTGCAACGGGAGTTCCTCAGCAACCACTGGAATGTAAAACTGCAACACTGGCAATAGATAAAAGAGTCGTTGACCTGTTTGCAGGGGTTGACCATCTTATAAAGCATGTGTGTGCCCGTTGGCACATGAAACATGTGATAAACAACATGTTTACTTCACTTGCCTTTAAAGGTGCAGTGGGAAAGAAATGACCAAAATATCACACACTGCACCTTTAACTAACCCACCGACGTCGTTTCTGTCTCTCATCCTGGTTTGTTCATTCAAATGTCCGAAAGTCAAAGATGGGTCTGAATTAATTCAGGATCTTCTGCCGACTCCGTCTCAAATGAAACTGAGCTGTTCAGTAGCTCCGGTCAGTGAACCTCCTCTCTCTGACGGGCTGGATGAATACAGGTCCTGATCCCTCCCCCCCCCCCCCCCCCCCCCCCCCCCCCCCACACATCTTACTCTCTCTCTCTCTCTCTCTCTCTCTCTCTCTCTCTCTCTCTCTCTCTCTCTCTCTCTCTCTCTCTCTCTCTCTCTCTCTCTCTCTCATCCTCTGCCTCGCTCTTTCACCTCTATAACAACTCTTTCCCTTCTGAATTGTGTTGCTGTAAACTCCACAGTTTAACGTCTTCCCGACTCTCTTTCTTATTTGCTTCTTTCGAAAGTAAACACTTTATGCACCCTGAGCCAGTAGAAAATGTGTGTGCATGTGTGTGTGTGAGAGAGAGGCCTTGGACACACATTGCATTCATTCTTGTCAATATCTTTCCTATATAGCTGTACAAACACTATACACATTGTGGGGTTAAGTGTGTGTGTGTGTGTGGAGGTGTGTGTGTGTGTGTGTGTGTGTGTGTGTGTGTGTGTATGGAGAGGGACTTTCGCCTTGATCCAATGGATTGATGTAGGTTTGTGTGGGGCAGCTTTATTACAATGCGTGAGCCTGAGTGTGTGTGTATCCTCAGGAGCTGTGTAGAAGACTTCAAACAGGCTCTGTGTGTGTGTGTGTGTGTGTGTGTGTGTGTGTGTGTGTGTGTACACTCGTGTGTGGTCCCTCCAGCTTCTGCTCTTCATATGTACAGTACATGCTCTTCACTCCATGTGTCAGTGTAACAATGGCTTCCATCCTCTCAGATTATTCTTATCGCACGTTGGTTCGACTGCTTTAAAAAATAAAATAAAAATGGCTGAACCGTCGCGATGGTGGCCGAGCGCACGTGTCCACACCGGGCCTCCATCCCTTTGTCACTCTGAACGCTTCCGAGGTGACATCAGGGCACAGGACGTACAGTATCGCACCGCGTTGTTGTCCGTATTTCGGCTCGACCGAGCAGCACCTCGCACTATGAGAGGTTCGCCCGCGGGTGGTCGAGTCGCCGGAGGTGAAGGAGCCCCGCAGAACAAGTGACGGGTGGAGTGGGGTTCAGCATCACACCTCTGCCCCGACCAACTCCTCCGACCCCTCAACCACGTCAGAGGACGATGGCCCGTGAATCATCCACCTTGGGCTCACTTCTGTTTTCTATCCAAGCCCAATTAAGACCACAGCTCCAGAGTGGGAGGTCCTATTCACACCTATATGACCTTTGCAGGCGTCCTGTACGCTACGTGTGTCACCCGTGGAAACGACTTAATCATGGCGCCTCCTCCTCACACACACACACACACACACACACACACGCACACACACACACACACACACACACACACACACACACTGTGTGACTGCATGAACAGAGATGTGTCATATGGACTTTGGATTCTAAGGATATATTCTTATAGTTTCTTTCCCCTGTAGAACCTATAGAAACTATACCCTGTAGCAGAAGTCCAGGTGCAGGTGCAGTGTGTAAGATTTCAGTCATTTTTGTTACTTCTAAAAAAAATATTTAAAAAAAACACAATTCAATACTGACATTTTCATGAATTTAAAATCCCCTAAATGCGTTACTGCACCTTTAAATGTTCAATTTCAAGTTGTAATGAAACTTGTTTTCAAATCATTCACATTAAAAGATGGTACGATTAATATGGACGTTGTTTCAAAATAAAAATATGATGGCTATCATCATATTTTTATTTTGAAACAGGAAGTGGTTTTGCTGTAATTCTATTTCTACAAATAGGAAAATGACCGAAATCTTACACACTGCACCTTTAAGCTGTAGCAACACGCGTGCGTACGTGCGTGCGTGTGTGTGCAAACCACAAGAGTAAACATGTACAGAATCACAGCCTGGCTGTCAGAAGGGGTCAGAGGTCACAGATGCCCTTGGCCCAGGGCCCAGAGGGAGGTCAGGCCCAGAGGGAGGTCAGGCACAGAGGGAGGTCAGGCAAAGGTCAGTGTTTGACACTAAAATGGGATCAAGTGCAATATTTCATTGAATTAACTGAGGAGGCTCCAGGTGTGACAGTTGGAGCTAAACCTGCAATTTTGCTATTTTTTTATTTTTACACCTTCCAGTTTCCTGTATTTATTGATCCGTCTGTGGCAGGACTCCACAGTATCAACACTGAGCAGCAGATATTGATTGTCTGATTTTTCACTATTTCAAATAGGAAACAGAATCTGATTGAATGAAAAAGCAGCGCCTTGAATTGCTATTATTCATTGCCCCCCGCCGCCCCATCCGTCTCTCTAATTTTCACTCTCTCTCTCTCTCTCTCTCTCTCTCTCTCTCTCTCTCTCACACACACGCACACACACACACACACACATCAGGTAACTGTTTCTGAACGACCCCTCTTCATCATGCTTACCCACCCGATCCATGCACATTGGCTTTTCTCCGCGGAGGAGGTGACCAATGTCGCTGCGACTCAACGTCGTGAAGAGGTGAGCGTGAGCATCAAGGATTTACAAAGTGTAAAAAATGACAAGATGTTGGTTTATTGACCTGCACTTACAATGCAGGGACACTAGGGGGAGGCCATTTTGCTTGAAATTGGTGAGTTGGAGAGGAGGAGAGAGGTTT
>JAFBJT010106391.1:114048-135825 GCA_016785325.1 Chascanopsetta lugubris
TCGATCCATGGCTAGTTCAAAGACGTTGGTGGGAGGAGCCTCCGTCGTCCTGGTTGGACGTTTGGCCTCAGCAGCGGCAGGAGGAGGAGCAGGAGGAGGAGCTGCTGCTCCTTCCGGCTGTGTCACGGGTGAATAAAGATAGTAGTGGGATGTAAAAACGTGATATTTTCCATCAGGATTTAAAAACATGTTTCCTCTGTGAACTTGTACCTGTGGAGTCGCTTCGGACGAGTTGTTGATGCTCAGATCAGAGATTCTTCTCCCGTTCCTCACCTGATCCAGCTGCTCCTGGAACTGAGTCTGTGAACCAACCATAGACGTGTCTGACTTACAGTGAAATCACTTTTATTTCTGTTTGAATAAAAAATGATGAAACTGTTTGATGTGTCGAAACGATTCCAACAATGAAGGATCTGAGGTCGTCGACATTCTGTCTCACAGAACATCTCCTTGCCATTTTTATTTGAATATATTTTCATGTTGGTTCTGAATTCTTTTACCTCAGTGGAGGAGATCCTCTTCTTGAGGTCCCGGACTTTTGTCCTCCAGGTGTTTCTGGTAACCTCTAGGTCATGGTTTGGGTATCTGGATAAATAAAAGGAGATCACACCCCTCATGTGTACACATGTAAACATGTTGCAGTAGCTCCGCCCCCTTGTCTCTTCTCCTACCTGTTCACGGCTTCATCCAGTTTGGAGAGAAAAGCCTGAGCCTCCGTCAGGTCTTTGTTGAAGCTGCTCAGACTGAGCTGACGACGGCTCTCCACCACCAAGACCTGCCGGAGCACAGGGATCAACCATCACACACAGCTTTACAATAAAGTGGGAGGGTGCTAGCTACATACATGTGGAACAATGAACATCTCATGAAATAATTATATCTGTAGGGTTGCGCTGCAGCAGCTACCTGAGCTTTCTGAGACCTCCTGGTTGCCGAGGCAACCAAAGCTTTGCAGCGTTTGATCTCATCCTCCAAACTCATCTTCTCTGCTGCCGACTGATTCCTGAGGAAACATAGGAGCAAGAGGGACGAGAAGGTTTGAGTAACTTCCATCTTTCCTCCTGAACAGTGAGACCATTAAATAAAAACCACTGACATCATTAAAACCTGTGAGAACATGAAAAGATAAAATGTTCAACTGACCCCAGCTCCAGGAAGTTGTTCAGCTTCATGGCATAGAGGTTCTTCTTCTCTTGGATATTTCGGGTCAAACTAGAGCGTGAACAAATGTTACAGATCAATAAACACCTGATCATCTTTTATTTAACAGAATAAAAACACAGATGTAAACATGTGATGATGTTTACCTCCCATGTTCTACCAGCAGCTCTTCCATCTCCTGCTTCAGAGCCTTCAGAACATCCTGGTTGGCCTTCTTCTCTCTTTGGTCCTTCTTCACCTCCTCCTCCAGCTTCTGCTGGAACAGTGCCAGCTCCTTGTTGGTCACCTGGACAACACAAAACAACAATAATCACCATTAATACACTTCAGCCCAAACCTCCCTGCTTCATCTCTAAAATGAGGTACACACTTGTATGTTGACGTTGATCTTCTGAATGTCGTCCTGAAGGACGTTGAGTTCCTCTTTGTACTTGTGGTTGACTATGTTGCTGGTCAGTTCATAGATCTTCTGCTCCAGCTGCTTGTTCTGTTTGTCTTGTTTGTTGATTTCACCCTGAACCAGGGAAGAGTGAAAAGGTCAAATTTGAGACATGTCACACATGAACCTGTGAGTCATAAATGAGAGGAAAGTGAGCGAGCTCACCGGGCAGCGCTCAAACTGCTCATGAGGCTCCGTGTTGACGACCACACTCCTCATGTTCTCCTGACACGTCTGACAGGACGAGAGGGCGAGAGGTTTCTCTTCAAACTGTTCAACATTAAAGTTTGTCTTATCAGAATCTTCATATTCACCTGAACTGATGCATCTGTCCTCAGAATCTGTTTTTCAGCTGCTCCTGAACATGCATCATCATCATCATCATCATGATCCAGCTCTCTGACCCCACACCGATGAGCAGGATCCACCTCACTACCGTTTGATATTAAGACGTAAGGAAGTGGCTGCTGAGGTGCTATGTGATCCGAGCCAGAGACTCCGCCCTCAAACTGACAAGCTGGATGGAAGGGGGTTGAATGAGGGTTTAGGTAGAAGTGGTGGGCCTGAGCCTGTGGAGATGAGAAACTTTCCACATATACTGGGAAAGCAGCTTGATATAGATCAGGAGATGAGTTGGGATCCACGATGTCGTCCAGGTCGTCCAGACTGGTGCCAGATGGCGCCCGCTGCAGGCTGGTGGTGTGCTGAGTCAGGCCCACTCTCCTCCCCACCTTTCTGAAGCGAAGAGACTGCAGGAGGAAGGACTCGAACCCGCCTGCATCTTGGATCTTCTGCTGAGCCTCCGAGGGGAAATACTGAAGTTCACCCACCAACAGAGGATCTTCAGCTCCCAGAGGACCATGCTCCTCCAGGATCTGAGCAAAGTACCTGCAGCAGACAGACACATTATACACATGTTTACACAGCAGAGACAAGAAACAACTTAATGTTAATTAATAACCAGAAAACAAAGGAGCTTAATGCAAAAATCCTTGTTTAAAAGTACAGTGCATGTGTGAACATGTTGGACTTATATTCAGATTATCATACACTCATGAAACATTGCTTTGATTATTCTCAATTCAGTTTCATGCCGAATCGTACACATCGGACCTTTAAAGGTGCCGTATGCAGGATTTGGTCAGAGTTAGCCTCTTTGTCCCTGCTCAGTGACACCTGCAGAGAGCGGGCTACACACAAGTGTGTGATGGAACTACAACACACGACACAGCTGATTGGCTGAGAGTGACCACCTGATCGTCCACCCGATGGTACAACATCACACGGAGAGTCTCAGCATCACACACCTCTGCAGGACTGTTAGTACCGGTTCTATGCATCCTTTGGTTTGTGTAGGAAACTCCTGCGTACTGCACCTTTAAATGTGTCTCCTTTGCATCCTGATGAAAGAGGTAGTCACACACTTACTCATACAAATTCTCTTGGGTGAGGTCGGGGTTGTTGTCCAACACACATTGATAGCGACTTCTATGTGAGCTACTGCTGTACTGCTCCTCAAAATCTGCCACCTGCTGCTGAAGGTGAGAGGGAACCGAGAACGGATCCACTTCCTGTAGTAATGATCTGATGACAGGAAACAGACATTTAAAAAAGACCTGATCACGGTAACAACTTCCTGTAAGAGTCTGAACGTTTCCACTCACAACGAGTCATCTTCATAAAACTCTCGGTCCCATTCGTCTGCTGGAGTTTCACTCCTCACCACATAAAAACCCTGAGAGGAGGAAGAAGAAGAGGAGGAGGAAGATCAGAGTTTATACAAACTCACATTTTATCTTTTTAACATAACACACCAAACATCTGACCTTTGGTTCTCTTTTCTTTTTCCGCCCTCGAGTCTTAGTTTTCATTGGAGAATTCTGATGAAAGGAAAAACAAGCAAGAAGTCATTTTCAAATTCTGATGTGAAGATAAACAATTCCCAGCTTAACATTTTAAATTCAAATGAAAGATGAACCAACACATCTGATCTGAAATGAACTGGAATGCAACGATGCAACTGTATAACACGAGACAAAGTTATTTGTGAACGTGGCTGTATAAATAAAATGTAAATAATGTACATAATATGTAAATGACTACATCCCACTGTGTCACTTTGCCTTTTGTAAACATAGATGAATAAATTATTCTAGGTTCTAGGCAAATCTGAAGAGAGTTTATAAATAATTAGTTTCTAAGAACCTCATCATACAGTTTAGTTGTTATTATCATATGAGTGAAGATTTCTGAATACTTACATTTAGATTTTCATCTGCCTTTTTTAAGACTAAAAAATTTACGTCTGTAAAACAAAGAATTTAAAGATTAATGAAGGAGTTAGTGCAGAAATAAAGACATAAGAATAAGGCAGAATGTTCTGACCCATCATATCAAAGTATTCATCCAGAATAGCGTGGCAGCTCAAATAGTCTCCTCGATGCTCCTCCAGGGTCCAGATAAACAGTCTCATGTGCTGGGCTGGAGCTTGTTTCAGATATTCAGTCACTGTCAAACCAATAGATGAAAACAGCTCCAGCTTCTCAATAATTTCTTCCTGTAAAGGCCCAAAGTTCAGCAGACCACCCAGATCCAGCTCCTCTAGAAGGTCAGAGTGTCGGTCAATGAAAGATTTGGCAGCGTTCAGACCTGAAGACAGACAGGAGACGTCAGTCAGACACACATATTCAGTGTATGTATATATATATACACTGTCTATACATTTAGGACATAAGACATTACGAGTGGAGTCCATTAATCTGTTAAACCCTAAAGTGTATTTATTGATTCTATAAGAACATGAGGGGAACAGTTCCATGGACTCCTCATGTTGACATGATGAACTCTGACCTGCGTCGTTGAGCTGACGCGCCCAGGCGTTGAGTTTGTGATTGACATCCACGGAGTTGCTGAGCAGCTGGATCAGAACACGGGCCCACACCCTGTTATTCCTCTCCAGCAGGAGCTCCACAAACTGACCCAACGTCTCCAAAGGCTCCTGCTGCCACCTCAGCATCTTCTCTGCCAGTAGGTTCCCCCTCCCCGAGTCCAGCTCCAGCCAGGGCTTCATGCTACTCACCAGGGCCGACACATGGAGGTTCTTCTCCTCCCTCAGCAACTCCATCTTCTGACTGAGCTGAAGCAGAACCCGATCCCTGTAGACCAGCCAGGCTACAAAGACAGAACATACACAGTGAAGGTGAATCAGGTTTCAATCATGGTCAGACATCAGTTCTCTGTTTCTGAACAAGTAAGCGCTCAAGGACACGTTCTTGTCTTGTGTTTACATTTGTAGAAAAACAGCTGTGATGATAAATATGTTGAAAGTATGTTTATCTTTGTACATTACAGATTCCAGATCAGATTCAAATAATCATTGAAAACCAGAGATAAGGTGGAGGAGCAGGAGGAACCTTTGTGTTCAGTGGGAGCAGCAGAGTTGTGGTTCTGCTGCAGGTTCTCATCAGTGTCTTCAGGTTTGTCTTGAAATGAGCGTCGATGCTGCTTCCTCTTCAGCTTGTGTTCGGCCTTTTGTTTCATCTTCTTCAGACTGAAACATAAACACAAACTACTTGAAAGTATTTGTTGCATGCAGAAAGATATTCAAAGGCCCAGTGATTTTTGTGACTGTAGAATAATTATATTAAGCCAGTCCTCTAAGAGGTTGACCATACATCAGTAGCCCAGAAGAGACACACTCAACACATTTGCATTATAATGATAAACACAGTAAAACTATCATCAGTTCTCTGATATTCCTGGAACCATAACCTCTGGTTTTGTGATAAACCAGTTTCATCAAGAACAAGTTGTTCAGGACTTAACTCTCATTTCCAAAACTTCTCCATTCATCACATTAGAAAAGCTCACAGCTTGTGAGGCAACACTCAGGGCAAAGAGGCAGAGAGAGGGAGAGGCAGAGAGACAGAGAGGTGACACAGTCATAGAATGAACCTGGAGACTCACCTTGTACATTTCTGATTCACTTTTGTTTTCTTTGAAGTCTGTGGTTTGGGGATGTTAACTTCAAACTGAAAAGAGACAGGAACCAGGTCAACTGGAATCTTCTTGTTATTGAACACAGGGTCAGGGGTCAGGGTCAGTTCACCTTGCATTTGACCAGGCCTGTTGGACTGATGATTTTAATGATGCAGATCTGACCGACACAGTCTGGGGTCAAACATGCGTCTTGTAAGAAGTCCTGCAACATGAAGATGAACATGAGAAACACACATGACGCTGTGCATACTGAACACACGTATGACCAGTTACTTGACCTTTTCATTCTTCTCAGAGAACCTTGACGTCTTGAGAGTTTTCCAGCAAGGGATGTGAAACTGCACCGAACATCTCTGACAGCAGCCGACATGAATATAACCCTGAGGGTGAAGATTCAACAAGTTAGAAAAATCTAATTAAACCTTTTATATTTAATAAAACATGTTTCAGCTGTTTACCTTAAAATCTGGATCAGTCAGATAGATTTCAGCTTTGACAGAGCCATGACATTTCTCCAGTCGACACATGGCGTCAGGGATGGGAGGATATTTACACAGAGACACGGCACATTCAAGGATTTCCTTCAAAGAGATCAAAGGAAAACTAAATCACAAATCTGAGGTGAGGTGCAGAATGTGGCAGAAATGTAAAATAAGGATATACCATGCCACCCTGACTAAAAGAGGTCTTGGTGTCTCTAATGTCTTTATTTTTTACATATTTTACATCTATGAGAGGGAAAAACGTCTTAAAGCCACTACACGTGGTTTTACTAAAGTACTTGAGTACTTGACACTAACGTACCTTGAAGTACTTGGGCTCAGTCTCTTTGACGATGTCTTTAGTCAGAGGCCAGGTGAGTTTACCGGGAGTGATCCGGTTCCTCACCATCTTCAGTGAATCTGAAAACTTCTCCAAAGCCATTGCAAACCTGAGGAGACCAACGTGATGGACTGAAGGAGAGCAGAACACGTGAGAACATGGACATGTGCGTAACCATGACGACGCGTGTACCTGTTCTCTTTCAGGAAAACCCTCCCAGAAGCGTAGAACACCAGACACTGAAACGTCCGCACCTCATACAACTCCATCTTCTGCACTACTTTCTGAGCCTCAGCCAGTTCCTGTCATTCAGAGCCACATGAACACATTTTAGTATCCATGTGTTTCAACCATAAACTGTCCATGGTTTACTAAACATCAAAGATCTGTGCTCGGTGTTATGACACATTCTTTAGTGTTGGAACATGAAGATCTTCAGTGGCTGATAAGACTTGTAGCAGATAGTTTAGAGTCCATGCAACGTTGCACAAAGTCCATCTTTAAAAGGTTTTTGGGTCTAATGAGATCATCTCTACGTTACCTCAGGCTGAGCGATTTCTATCAGGGCAGATGTTAGTCCATAGAACAGCAGGAGAACATCCACCGTGGACAGGCCCAGGTCCTGAGAAGGTCAAAGAGCAGATCTTTAGATGATCGGAGATCATCTCAGCCCTTCATCATCATCATCACATCAGTGGTGGTGGTTCTTGTACCTTTAGTGCGTGCGAGTGTGGGTGCAGCAGCAACAGGGCCTGGCGGAAGGTCTGCTCTGCATTACGACAGCGGAGGTCCTTCAGAGCGCTGTGAGCGTCCTGCACCATGGACCTCAGCTCTTTACACAGAGCAGCTTTATCCAACACTTTATGATTCTGAACACAGAGCGCACCACTACAGGTTGGACATTTTGTTTTAGGATCATGTTGTGACTACAAGGATACAAAGTGAAAAGGAATGTGATGGTAACCCATCACCCTCTCTGAAATTTTTGGACAGTCTAAACATACAGGTTCATTCCTTAGAGTTGTTCATTTATGGATCATAGAAATGATCAGATATGCAGGAGGAGTCTCACCTTCGCTTCAGGCTGATCAGGTTTCTTGGTCTTCTTTGTCAGGGTGCTGGGATCCACTTCACGAGTGTTAGAGCAACTTTCACGGGAACATCAACATTGAATCAGATTTCATGCCACAACACATCACAGTTTGTTCTTCGAGTGACAGTTTATGCTTAAAAAGTAATTGTGGAGAATGTTAGTTTTGACAGAGCAGACCTTTGATCACAGCGTGTGTAGTTCCACTCACCTTTTGGAGGGTTTCGTTTCAGCATTATTGGTGAGCACAGTCGCCATGTTTTTACCTGGAGGGGGAAACATTTGACATGAAATGTTTCATCTTGATCAAAATCTAGTCGACTATAGAACTCAGAATCGAAGAACACACCCAGGGTTCTGAAGCGTTGGCGACACAAGCGCATGCCTTGTGTACACTTTGTCTCAACTGAAAGAAATGAAATCCACCTCACCTGACGTCTTGTCTGCTTTCACTTCAGACACCTGTTGACACAAGGGAGGCGTCTCAGGGATACGGGAACAACAATAAACATGTAAAACAGGTTCAAGAAGTTTAATTGGCCTGGAAACAAACACATCACAGTGACAACGCTCCATGTCAGAGTGTGATTCGTGAC
This sequence comes from Chascanopsetta lugubris, assembly GCA_016785325.1. Lineage (NCBI taxonomy): Eukaryota > Metazoa > Chordata > Actinopteri > Pleuronectiformes > Bothidae > Chascanopsetta > Chascanopsetta lugubris. The sequence goes on from JAFBJT010106391.1 coordinate 122,156, forward strand.
TTATGACAAACTCAGTGGGTCTAGATACTATGACAGTTCTTCTGTAAATGTATAATCACATTTACATTTCACTAGTAAAAACTGGGCCACAGGTTGTTGGTAAGACAGAAACATTTTTCTGTTCCGGTTAAGTTTGACAAAATATTGAATGATATTAACAAACAAAATATTACCTGACTTCTTTTCTTGCAAAGCATAGATGAAGAGTTACAGTTAGTTTAACAAAGTGTATGTTCACTGTACATGTGTGTGTCGAAATGAAGCAGAAGATCCCGAATATGAAGACATTCTTACTTTCACACACCCAAAGAGTGGGAGGAGTTCTCATCCAATCAGCAGGCTGTATCAGTCATACATTTTGACTTTTCATTGTTTTGAACGGAATGCAGTGTAGGAGAACACGAAGGAGGCGGGGTTTAGGAGAACGTGAAGGAGGCAGGGTTTATGAATAGTTACTAACCTTGGTCTGTGACGAGACACTAGCTGACACAGCAGGTTTTACATTCCTCACAGTTGTTTCTGCTTTGCTTGGCCCGTCCACCCTGTGGAGACATCCCATATCTCAGTGAATCAGAATCTGTCTCTCTCTATCTCTCTCACACACACACAGAAACACTCACACACACATACACACACACCTTCTACTCTTGCTCTTCGGTCGTCCAGCTGAAAAACAGAACAGGAAGCGGTGAGACTTTTGCGGAAAAAGAAACAACGAGCCAAGATGACAATAAACACAACAACTTAAAAACAGATGTGAACCTGCGTGCTGGATAAATACCTTTGAGTCGAATCATGTCACTGAGGAATTTGTGATGTTGCTGTTGCAAGTCTTTCATTCCGTCAGAGTCATCCTTACACAAACTCTGAGCTAAGGAGTTGGCTTCAACTGCTTTTTTGAATTCTCCCAAAGAGAACAGAGCCTCACAGTAACGGTAATGACCCTTTAAAATAAACAAAACAAACCCATTATATCGTATCTGCTTCTCACAGCAGGACATGACACACAGGAAGTGACCCTTGGCTGATACACAATTTAACTGCTGCATCACTAAAGAGATGAGTACCTTTGTCCAGCTGGGATTGATGAGTGTGGCACATTTTCCATCACCAACAGCTTTCCTGTCAAATCAGACATATCAGGCTGTGCCAGAATATTTCTTAAACTGTCAAAAAATGTGTGGAGTATAAATGTAATTATTGTGAAGAATTATGTTTGTTATGATGGAAAACTGTAAATGAATATAAGAAATGAAAATCTAGAGTGAGTGGTACTTACATATACTTCTTACATCGGATGAAGCACAGAGCTCTGTTTCCATATAAAATGTGGTTATCAGGGCTGAACAGAGATGAAATAAAATAGTTCAGTAATTAAGTCAAACACTTATAAATATATATATATATATATATATAAATACATAAACTTCAATGTCTCAGATAGATAGAATACATATCAGAGTATGACTCACTAAAAGTGGATGGCTCCGGAGTAACACTTCACAGCCTCTTCATACTGGCTCTCCTTATAGTTGTTGTTTCCTCTGATCCTCATCGCTTCACTTTTCTGAGAGAGAAACAGGTTCACATCATTTCTCCTAAACTCGTTATTAAAGTATTAAACTGCACCGATCCACCATTTAGTTATTGGTTCTAAATCTTTTAGAGTCTCAAACCAGCAGAGCGTGAAGCTGTGAACGTGACCCTCAGTTACAGACTGAACATTTATCAAATCAGAATTTCCGTCATTAAACACAGAATGTTTCGGTTCTACAACAACAACAACATACTACATCAGCTGGTTACCATAGACACCCCACTGGAACAAGTCATTTTGGTTCTAAACACATTTGGGTCAGTAGGTCAGCACTTAGTGTATCACCTCCAGCAGGTGGTCAGCTGGTCGAGCCATCAGAGATGTCATAGTCCATTCCAGATTCTCACCCATGGACAGAATGAATTTAGCATCTGAGTAAACCAGAACACCAGGTTTTAGATTTAACAGGAGTCTGCACCAACTGAAAAATGAACCTGTCTAACACTCATGAACTGTAGAATGAACCTGTCTTACACTCAGTGAAGTGAAGAATGAACCTGTCTTACACTCAGTGAAGTGAAGAATGAACTTGTCTCACACTCATGAAGTAAAGAATGAACCTGTCTTACACTGTGTGAAGTGAAGCATGAACCTGTCTAACACTCAGTGAAGTGAAGAATAAACCTGTCTTACACTCAGATAAAACAAAGCTAAGGGCTACGCAGGTGTTGCCGAGCTCCAGGAAGCGGCGGCGAATGAATGGTTCTCCTGTGTTCTCCATCCAGTGCAGAACATGGTCCAGAATCTCAGGAGACTTCTGAGGGTCAGAAGACAAAAACATCAAAATCTCAAAGAAAGAAAGACCTCCATCAAATAAACAATGTCAGAATGTAAGTAGCGTCACATTTCATCCATCATCCCCTGCATTGAGGAAATGTGGTTTACAAATAATGCTGACCATCAACATCCTCATGAATCTTATCAACAGCTATGAGGTCGTTGCTTGAAGTGAGACATCAGACACTGGTGGATGACATCATGACTTACCCAGTTAAACATGCTGTTTAACCAGAAGAGCTGTTCAGTTTTGCTTCTGTCCAACTGAAACAGAGAGGAAGGAGACAATAATCTTCATCATCACTTTGATGTTTGAATCAACTCTGAGCAACACTCACAGTTCCTCTGTCCAAGGCTCTGAAGATGGCTTCCACAATCTCGATCTTATGCACATTCCTTAAATTTAAATCTTCACTCTCCCTACAAGGACACAACAAGAAACACAGGTGATTTCAAAGATCACTGATTGGTGACCGAAGATCATTCTCCTCATGATGACACATACACAGAATCGATCAGGCCCAAGTGAACCGCCCAGGAGACACAAGGATTGGACTCTTCGCGCTGGAGCAGTATGGGAAGCCAGAAGGTACAAACTTTCATCCTCTGTCCAGCTTCCAGTCTGCGGTCTTGGGATAAACTGAACCATTGATCAAAACCTTGATCTGAAACACAAGAAATGAAGATCACATGCATTCAGTTTGTATTTCACTGAGAGCAGCAGAGTAACAATATCGTCCGGATTCTGAAGGTTCACATCAGGTCACAGATGAGCAGAGACGCTGCAGCCACACAAGCATACTTTCACTTTCTATTTCAGCAGAAGAGAAACATGAAGGAACTCTGCTTCTAGTTTCATTTCTGAACATTTAAATCCAGGTCAAACCTCATTGCTGGAATGTTCCTCGGAGACTCCAACATAAAACACGTCACTTAAAAGCTAGTCATGCGTGCACATACTGTTAACAAGGTGTGGACATTTTATGATGATAAACATGAGGAGAGATAACTGTTCCTTACCCGATGGACAGAGGGTGTAACATGTTTCACGTCTCTGAGGGAAATAAAGACAATGAACAGAGTTAGGGTGCAACACAGTCAGATGAAATACTCTCATTTTCATGTAGTATTGATGATCTCACCTCTGATTTTTGATCATCTCTCCATCCATTGCAGTCATCAAAAGAGAATTCAGAATCAGATTCTGTGTCTGAGTCACACATGTTCTTTAACTCTGGAAGAAGAACGTGTTTATTGGATGGTGCAGTGAGTTCAGAACACGACTGATACAGAGACTGAGAACTATGAACTCTGAAAGACAGATTAGTGTTATTATGAGGCGAGGAACCTGGACATGTCCGCAACTACTGAGCCACAAGTTTCCAGAGGAGATGTCAGAGAAGGTGACAGTCTCACAGGTTTATACATAGACGTGTATATAGATGTATCTTCACAGGTTCAGTATCTTCATGGGGGGACGTAAATATGTCAGTAATATCCACTGATGTCCCCTGTGCAGGATTGAACCCTCTGCGTAATGTGTCTGTCACACAGTTTGACTTCAGAGACCAAGAATGTATTATTATGTTAATATGCCGTTCACACAAGAAGAACATCCCTCGCAGTTTCCTCACGACAACAACAATGAGCTGATAATCAGCCTGAATCAGACGTGTTCTTGAGTTCATGGATGCTGCTTTGTACCAGAACAAAGGATGAAGACGACATGTGACCGTATTCCACCGTGACATCTGAAACCACGAGCATTGTGAATAAGCTTCATCCTTCAGGTCAGAGATGAGGGTCATCATTTTGTGTCACAACCTTTAAATAATGCTGCAGGTAAATCAACACACGTGTATTCACATGGTTTAATGAAATTGCTGAAGGTGACAGCATTTTATTGTGCATATACTACTATCGTTTCTCTGGGTGGAGCTGAGTCGTTGTTTTATTGACCAGAGCATGAATACAACAGACACGATGTAATCTGATTCATCTGGATAGATAAAGATACAGTTAGACTGTGTAAGATTTACTGATATCTAATGGTGTAGTTGGACACTTCAAACTTCACCTTTCCCTTTCAGACACACAGGAGAACCTATGACAGCTGTCACTCATCCAGTTATGACAATTTAAGAAATAATAAAATAGATATTATAAACCAAATCTTAAAAATGCTGACATTAACTGAAATGAATATCTCATTCTGCATCGAGCTGAGTGAAGTTTTAATAAACCATGAAAACACTTGATTGATAGCAAAAATGATAAGATGGATCACTTGTTTTCGTACAGCCCATAATAATAATAATAATAATAATAATAATAATAATAATAATAATAATGTGTTGAACTGTTGTAATGGACTGTACCCATGATGAGATGATGATTAACTGTTTATCGACTCGGAATTACATAATTACTTTAATAAGATAAGTTTAAAATAAGGATAAGATACTTCAATCCAAACACAGGGCGAGTTTCGTTTCCTCACAGAACACTAAGTCATGTTTTCACAGGAAAGGGTGGGGTGGAGAGTGACGTCACGTCTCGTGGTTTCAGTAGGATTGATAAATCTCCACACACTAAAGCATATAACTGAGCAGCGAGATCTCGATGAGTTGATCAGATGTTACTTATTATGACACTAAATATCGATACTTTGGACTTAAAAGTGATTTGTTGTTTTAACAGAAAACATAACTCTCACTGTTATACTAAATAAAACGATGTTACCGTTTTAGCATCATAGCATCAGCTACTGAACGATAAACACGTCTGGTTCCTCCAGCTTAATTTTCTCTCTTTGAATCCGTCAGTTAGAAAAACGCCACGAGACTTTTCCTCCTCCGATGAGCCGCGACGCAACAAACGTCTGCTTGAGACGATTCAGCTCCTCCACACACACTCAATAACAACAGTTCTTACATCCATTATAAATGTTTTACACTCACGTTTGGTCACAGCAGGCGATAATTGATGTTTAGCGGCGCTTTCCGTCCGATCAGCTCATACTAGTGTACGGAAGTTCGGAGGAAGACAACCGTCGCGCGCAGCACGGCTGCGTGACGTCACGACATATGAGCAGGTTCTTCTTCGGTTCTTTTTTTGTTTTGCGTCAGTGCTCTCTGCTGGTGAGGAGTGAATTTGTTTTGCTTCAGTGCTCTCAAAGAGAATCACAGGAAATGTATTCTTTTTATTTTATTATTATGACAATTGTTACAATTATCACAATAATAATAATAATTATTATTGTTGCAGTTGTTATTAATAGCAATAATAAAATAAGAACAATAATAACAATAATTATAATCATAATAATATTGTTATTAGTAGTAATAGTTGTAGTAGTATTGTTGTTGTGTTATATGTTTCTACCTGTCTGTCTGTTTTTGTCATTGTGGGAACTGTTGAACTCCCTTTAAATTTTAGGTCTTGACCTTTTTGTGATACGCCTTAAGATTATAACTATAACATAACAATTAGAATAACAATAGGAACTACAATAATCATACATCCATGTTTGTTATTTGAAATATTTTGTTGTATGTGTCACGTCATGCAACAGAAATGCAGAACATGTGATGGACAGCATTAGACACCTTCACATCTTTGGTCACAGAGGTGATGTCGAACTAATCTGACTTATTCAGCACAAATCACACTCGTCTCACTTCTAAAACCAGGTCATGGGGTGTTTGAAGTGACTCACATATTTTCATAAGCACAACAATCATCAGAAGTCAGGTGGTGCATTTCAAACGTTGATCTTGAGTCATGAGTCTAACTAGTCTTGAGCTGGAAGTCGTCCCTCTGTCGGAGCAGACTGTGAAGAAGACTCTCAGGAAACAGGAAGATGTTTCCGTTGTGCTTCAGGTCCTGGGTGTTGATCACTCTCGTCACCAGAGCTTGTTGTATGGCTGGAGACTCACAGGGGTGATGCTTCACGCTGTGACTCACATTCCTCCCAGGCTCAATGATCAACAGGCCCAGCATGTCAGACTCCGCCTCTTTCTCTTTCTCCTCATCCCTCAGCATCATGATGTCTCCCTCACTCACAGTGAATTCATTGCTTCCCTTTGATCCATTGACTCCAACCTCACCTCTGGACCCATGTGCTCCACACCTTCTGCCTCTGACAGTGTTGGAGTTGGTCGTGGACGTCTCATTGAATCCATCAGTGGAGATGTTTGTTCTGACCCGGGTGACACGGAGAGGATGATCAGTGGAGCAGTTCAGAGCTCTGATGTTGGACGTGTTGGTTGGTCTGGGCGTCTCAGGTCGAGGCCGAACTGAACCAGGGGCCACTTCCTGGATGTTGGTGCGCAGGTAGGATGTGTAGCCCTGGACCAGGCGGCCGAAACCCGACTTATAGGACAGACGCAGTGACTCAGCTGAACCCAGAGGGACCGAGTGGAGACGCACCTGCTGGACAGAAACACACCTGAGCTCAGACCAGAGCAGGTCAACTTCTCCATACATCTCTGTGCTTCTCATACAGAACAGACCATCATCTCTGTGTCTCTGACCTGGTGAATCCTCAAGTGCAGATGAAATGAAGCTCCTGTCAGCCACTGCTGCATGGACACTGAGCTCATCCTCTTCTTAGTGGTCATCCTCATATAATGATCGATCAGCTCCAGTTTCAGCCATTTGTCGTAGAGCTCTGTGGCCTCAGCCATTCCCTCCTCGTCATTAGCAAGGCCAGGGACCAGGCGGAGGTAGCTGTAGATGATCCAGCCCAGTCTGGAGGAGCTGCTGATTCCGTAAACGCTCCCAGGCTGCAAGGATCCCACAGAGGATCCCCTGGAAGATCGCTGAGATCGGATCTGGCGGACATGAGAAGAGTGTCATGTGATTTCAGAGGTCAGAGGAGACGTGAGCTGATCACACAGAGACTGCAGCGCTTCATCATGATGGTGGAGACCCTCAGGGCTCTCTGACACCTGAACCCACCTGCTGAGCCACCAGGTCAAAGAGCAGAGACAGAGACAGGGCCACCACCCCCACCCCTCCATGTGTGACCCTGCTGCCACCTAGCTCTCTGCTCAGTGTCAGGTTGAACTCAGTCTGCTGCTCCCTGCTCATGCTGCGCTGCACAAAGTCATACTGGTGCTGCAGCGCCGCACACGAGTCCAGGGAAAGGAAGCTGGTGAGGACCGGGTCCAAGGACACATCAGGGATGATGGCGGCGTCTCGAGCCACAGAGAACAGCTCGTGGACGGTGGCTGGAGAGGGAAGACACAGAGAGCGTCCTGTCAGGATCATGGCTGTGCGCAGGGGACCTGTTATCTGTCTGAGTGTTTGTTTACCTGCCGAGTGATGTCATCAGTGATGTCATCAGTGCAAACACACCAGAGAGGGACTCGAGCTGGTTACTCCTGACAGATGTTTTGACCCCAGACTTCATCATGACTCCACTGGTTTAACTTAAATCATCAGGGAGACAAACCCATGATGTTATGATCAGAAAGGACATGATTGAACACATACATCACTGTTCTGACCTCTGACCGCTTCATAGTATCTTTTGTTATCATCATTCTCAACCAATCAAACATTAACTCTCATGTCAACAAGAGAGGAGTTAGTGTCCTGCAGAGAGAGAGAGAGAGAGAGAGAGAGAGAGGGATAGAGAGAGAGAGACTAAATCGGACAGAATCGAACGTCTCCGACAGTCACATGACGCTCACTGTCCAGTGTTCCAGAAGCAGAATGTCATTAATCAGTCCTTGTCATCGTTAATGTCGACGCAGATTTAAACGACATGATTTAATCTCTAACATATTTATTTTATATTCAAATCACCAAGAACAAGAATAACTGCTTAACAGACGGTGATAAACAGGAGAACTGCCTCTGCTTCCTTTAGTGTGATGAATAGATAAACGAGTAACTGGTCCTGGGAGACTCCGATGTCGCGTTGTGATGACGTAAATGTCCTGACCTTGCCTGATTGGTGGTTGCGCAGTGAAGGTTTCCTGCTTTCTGTGCTCGACCTGATCGGTGACAACAAAACAGGTGAGCAACAACAATCATGAATATGTTTAACCTATGTGATCAGACAGTGAGCGAGGTGACCGTCATCATATCATCTCTCTCTGTCGCTGCGGAACACACGGCTATTCTGTGTGTTTAGCTAGCTGAGCTAATGGTGCTAGCCGAACACTGAGACACCTAAGCATAACACAACATTACAACACGGACTCACTATCTACACAGTATACATTTTATCACTACTATAATGTATCTGTACATCAAAGAAGTGTCACTATATACACGATAGTGGAGATTTTAAAGTGATCGTCACCGTCACATCAGAGTGGAGCTGATATGTGTTGTAAACATATATTGTAATACAAACACATAATCTTCTTATATTCCAGGTTCACTCCAGATAACCAGTCTATTAGTCATTTATCAGCCTATGCTTCTTCTGTTACCTCTCATTCAGTGTTTACTTCCTTACATCCTGTTGATGACGTCACACGCCACTGTTAACGTGCTGATAGTAGGTACTATTTCATGTTGTAATTATCCATGAGTCAATTTATATCAGTTGAGGATGAATCGGTATTTGTCACGTCACGTCAGCTTCAACCGTTTATCCAGTAATCCGGGTCACGGGGTGTTTCGGGGTATTGGTGTCAGGGCCAGTGACACTGCAGCCTGAGTAGGATTCGAACCTGTGACCTTTGGTTCCAAAGGCAACTGCTCTAACCACTGAGTCACTGCTCCCCTGAACCAGTATTTTTTCAATAGAATTTCAAAAAGCGGAACATTGATCAATACATGTGTTAATGATAATCATCCAGCATCATGAGTCAGCGGACAGAGCGACGGGGGATCCATGTGGACCAATCAGACCTGCTGTGTAAAAAAGGATGTGGTTACTACGGTAACGCAGCCTGGCAGGGTCTGTGCTCAAAGTGCTGGCGGGAGGAGTACCAGAGGGTCCGGCAGAAACAGATCCAGGACGACTGGGCTCTGGCAGAGAAGTAAGACCATGTGAACCAGACTTCACCTTCCACATCTAATAAGAACTATTTACATCTTCAGAGGATCATTTACATATATTATGAAACTTGCAAACAACAGAAGTGATTAATGTCAAACTCACCGTTTAAACTTCACACAGGTTACAGCGAGAGGAAGAGGCAGCGTACGCCAGCAGTCATGGAACTCAGACCCAGTCTCACGCTCAGTCCACGCCCCCTCACCCAGGACACGCCTCCCTCGGACCCTTCTCCAAGTTTGAGGAGAAGAAAACCAATGAGAAAACACGGAAAGTGACCACGGTCAAAAAGTTCTTCAGCCCTTCGTCACGGACGGCCTCTAAGAAAGGTAGAACATCACTGGATGGCCGTTTGTTTTAAAAGGTCTGTGGGAGTGGGCGTGTCTTTGTCTGAATGTGGCTCCTCCTCCTTAGAAACTCCAGAGGGAAAATCACCCAGTCCCTCCATCAGCCGCCACCCCAGCTTCGATACAGACCAAGTGTCCAAGGACTTCGTGGACTTCCTGAAGAACCTGCACAAACCAGGACGAGAGATCCACAAGCAGTGCAGAGCCTTTTTAGTGGGGATGTCCAGTAAGAAGGTCAGAACCCAGATCTGTGGTGGACCTGAGGTCTGCAGGGATCATCATGAACTCTGACATGTTATTCCACACATGTTAAGAACCTGTATCTTCTACTCTGGTGTGAACAGGATCTCAGCGCTGAGGAGCTCTCAGAGTGTGTCCAGGATTTCTACCAGAACTTGTCCGACCGCTTGATGAGTCACTTTAAAGGTTTGAGATTTCATCTTTACTCACATTTAATTCAGGATGGTCCTCTCGCAGATCTGATGTTTGATGATTATCTCATGGGATGTTACCGGATGTTTCTCACCAACACACGCGATGTTCTCCAGGCTCCTCAGAGTCTGTGGAGCAGGTGATGGACCAGGTGGAGAAGTACATCATGACTCGTCTGTACAAGAGCGTCTTCTGTCCAGAGACCAGCGATGACGAGAAGAAGGATCTGACCACGCAGAACCGGATCAGGTGGGATCATCACACACGGATCCACATTCAGTCTCAGGATCTGTCAATGAACCACAAACGTGGACCGACTCACCTGATCACACCTGAAGCTTCGTCCTCTGAGGCTCACATGTGAATGCACAGCTACATGCGTGTAATCTCCACCTGTGCTCCAGGGACCATGAAGCTGTTCCTCTGTGTTTCAGAGCTTTACACTGGGTCACCATCCAGATGTTGTGCGTGTCCATGGAGGAGGACATCCCAGAGGTGTCTGAGAACGTGGTCAAAGCTATAACAGGTCAGACAGAGGACATGAAAGTATGTGTCACATGGTTCTTACTGTAGTTGGAGTGAACTGACCCTTTAACGTGTGTGTGTGTGTGTGTGTGTGTGTTGACCTTGTCAGATGTCATTGAGATGGATTCCAAGCGAGTTCCTCGGGACAAGCTGTCGTGCATCACTCGCTGCAGTAAACACATCTTCAGCGCCATCAGGATCACCAAGAAGGAGCCGGCGTCCGCTGACGACTTCCTGCCGGCGCTGATCTACATCGTGCTGAAGGCCAACCCCCCGAGACTGCAGTCCAACATCCAGTACATCACTCGCTTCTGTAACCCCAGCAGACTGATGACCGGGGAGGACGGGTACTACTTCACCAACCTGGTCAGTCCCTCTCTCCCCCTCTGCTTGGCGTCAGTCCCCTCTTGGTTTCAGTCCTTCTCTCCTCTTTGGTTTCGGTCTCCTCTTGGTTTGAGTCCTTCTTCTTGGTTTCAGTCCCTCTCCTCTTGGTTTCAGTCTCCTCTTGGTATCAGTCCCTCTCCTCTTGGTTTCAGTCTCTTCCTGGTTTCAGTCCCTCTCTCCTCTTTGGTTTCAATCTCTTCTCGGTTTCAGTCCCTCTCCTCTTGGTTTCAGTCTCTTCCTGGTTTCAGTCCTTCTCTCCCCTTTGGTTTCAGTCTCCTTTTGATTTCAGTCCCTCTCCTCTTTGGTTCCAGTCTGCTTTTGGTTTCAGGTTCTTGCTTGGAGTCCCTCTCCTCTTGGTTTGAGTCCCTCTTCTTGGTTTGAGTCCCTCTCTCCTCTGTGTTTCAGTGCTGTGCTGCAGCCTTCATCGAGAAGCTGGACGCTCAGTCCCTCAACCTCTCAGCGGAGGAGTTTGAACGCTACATGTCGGGCCAAGCTTCCCCACGCTTCAGCAGCTCAGAGGGCGAGTGGCCCCACGCCGGGCCTGCACCTGACCCCACCCCCACCAACCCGGTCCTGGTCCAGCTCAATCAGAACCTGGAGGTGCTGTCGGGCCTGAGCAGCAAACAGGAGAAGCTGATGGAGGCGGCTCAGAACCTGCAGGCGGAGATCCTGACGTGGCCCGGGACGGTGGAGCAGGAGGTGCGGGACATCCAGGTGAGGTATCCTCTGGAGATCAAGACCTGCGTGGTTTCTGCCATCGATGCCAACAACATGGACAACGACAACCTGCCGCCTCCGCTCACACCACAGGTGTTTGCTGGGTGATGGGATGGAACATATAACCTACAGCAGAGGGTCTCCGGCTCGAGACTTCACAGCCACATCTCGTTTCTCCTTCACCTGGAAGCCACAGAGTCTAACATCACTTCCTGTTTCACATCTAAAATAATACTAAATATATACTATCCTATAATACTAGTACTGTGAATACATGTGATGATAACGTGTGGACTCAACCACAGCTGCATTTCAAAGGGTCACATTTACATTTTAACACCTTCACAGTTGTATCTGTGCACACTCACCATGTTTAATTATTTGATGTATATTTTGTTTTATGCTTTTTCAACCTTAAAAGAAAAAAAATGCAGATAAGATACAAGTCTTTGTTGTTTATTTTGTAAAGTGAATTAACTTAAAAAACGTCTAAATTATTTTTTTTTAACACTGTGTTTTAGCATTCTACTAAATGTATTTTTAGAAGTTTGTTTTCTCTGGATTTCACTGGTTAAAGCATCCCATCATATAAATATCGTACTTGGAGTATTCATGTCATTAGATGTGTACTTTATAATATTGTATTGTATGAAACTAATGAACCAAGCTCTTCTCAATGAGAACTCATCTGGGACTGAATCGACCTGAGCATGGACAGAAGGTTATTGGTTTTGTTGACATAATGAAATCATAAATAGCATCAGTTATATCCTGAATAGATATTTAGGAATGTGAAATAAAAATCGACTAGAATCTCACACGTTTCATGTTTATGATAAAACTACAGGAGCTGATCCTCTTCTCAAAAAGTTTGAGACAAACTCATGAAAGAACGTGAAGTGAAATCAGCGTATGACTTCAGTCCAACGTTTTCTAAAACAGTTGAAAAGTAGCTGCAGTTTGATTCAGGTTTTATTTAGGATTTTAAAGGTGCAGAACGCAGGAAGTGTCAGAGAGCGCCTCTGAAGACAAACATGATAAATAATAAACCTAAATCCAAATAACCCATTAGAGATCATTTCTACTGTGTATTTAACATCAATAGTCACAAGTTTTCATCTATTTATAATAAATATTTCAATATTTATAATAAATAGTACCTTAAATACTTTTTCAAAGGGACAGGTGAAGAAAGAGAAGCCAGTGGTCGAAGTTGTGAGCAGGTGAGTTTATTCAGGTGTAATTCTGTCAGGTGACGTGAGCGACTGGAGCAGTGACTCACTTTCTCCACTAGAGGCCTCCGATGTGCAAAAGTGACTGGATGCAGTTTTAAAGGGCCAGTGTGTGACGTGACTGAGCTGTGAACAGCCAGTCATGGCTTCAGGAGGAATACTATAGTACCGGTGCAGTACCATAGTACTGGTGCAGTACTACAGTACCGGTGCAATACTACAGTACCGGTGCAGTACTACAGTACCGGTGCAGTACTACAGTACCGGTGCAGTACTACAGTACAGGTGCAGTACTACAGTACCGGTGCAGTACTACAGTACCGGTCCAGTACTACAGTACAGGTGCAGTACTACAGTACCGGTGCAGTACTACAGTACAGGTGCAGTACTACAGTACTGGTGCAGTACCACAGTACAGGTGCAGTACTACAGTACTGGTGCGGTACTACAGTACCGGTGCAGTACTACAGTACAGGTGCAGTACTACTTCAAAGTCGGGGAAGAGATCAGTCATTGGTTTGAACTAGAGTTTGCATCCATTGAGAAGTGAGTCCTCCTGACAACCTTCTCTTCATACACTATTTACACAATACAAGAGGAATTATACATGCTTATAGGAATTTATATGTATATATATT
>JAFBJT010106391.1:145223-170002 GCA_016785325.1 Chascanopsetta lugubris
CATAAATATGCTAATAAGCAAATATGGACACCTTCATTGGAATGAGCTCGTCTTGTCGGGGGATGATAACTCAGAAATACACTTCCATGTGGAGCGCGCGGAGCGTTATCGCTGCCAGTGACGGTAAATCAAATAGAAAAATCAGCGACAAAGTTAATATCAAATATTCAAATACAAACGAAATTACAAAAAAGTAAGAAGAGCACTGGGTATAAGAAACCAAAAGGAACAAAAAGAAAAGCTTCGTGATGCACTGCACCCGTAATAGTTGTGTGTGTGTCTTCTTATTCACATGGAGCTACAGTACTGAGTTGGCAGAAAAAAGGTGCATGGCTTTTATATTCAAATAATCCTGTTGTTTTTTTTTTGTGGTTTTTTTTTAAACAATGGAAACAACTGTCGACGGTGGCGAAGAGGTCAGTTTATGAGTCAAACTTGGCAACACTGAGATTCTGTTAGAGGAGGAGGGAGAGAAGAAGAAACCAAAACATAAAGAGATGAAGGGAGAGGAAGCAGTGACGACGTCCTGCCCCTGTAACCAGAGGTGAGTGGCCTCAGTAACAGCACGTCATGCCCCTTTAGTGAAGTCCCTTCAAAGGGGGGGGGGGGGGGGGGGGGGGGAGAAGGTGAGCTCAGCAGAAGGCAGTAGTCATAGTTGAGGTGAACACGATAATGTCGATGGTGAGGATCCATGGTCGATAATGGGGAACGATGGAGGGTCATGCAGCTCGGGGGGGCGGGGGGCGGAGGTGGGTGGGGGGGGGGTCCCAGAGGCCCCATGGGGGAGGAGGCTCCATGACGCGCCGGCCCCTGGCATTACCACTGTTTTAGGTAGGACACAAGACTGGAGGGGCGAGAGAGGAGGAGGAACATTCAGTCACGGTGAGATGAGACTATTTCACTTTAAAGGTGCAGTGTGTAAGATTTGGTGACCGCTAGAGGTAAAGTTGCGTGCTGCATATCCATCACCTGCACCCTCACCCTTTCTGCGCATGCGGGAGAACCTGTGGTCGACTTCAGCTGTCATTTAAAACTCAAGAGATGTTTAATATGTCCGGTCTGGGCTACTGTGGAAACATGGCGGCTCCCGTAGTGAGGACCCGCTGTAAATATACATCAATGGGCTCATTTAAGGGTCATGGAGAAAACAAATAAAGATTTACGTGACTATAAATTCAGGAAAACGTCGGAATGTAATTGTTTTTGTCACATTTTTTCGAAGTGACGGAAATGACCGAAATCGCACACACCTTTAAAGGTCTGGCGTGACAGATGTAGGTATTCGTCGCCGACATCGATGGGCCCTTCACAATTACATCAGGTTCTCCCTGGGCGGCGCTATGTACGTACGCACCGCCATGTTTTTACAGTAGCCCACAATGGACAAACTAAAGGCCCCATGAGTTACAGGTGAAGGTGAAACATGGGTTCTCAAAGGGAGAGGAGGGCTGAGGGGTTGTCCACTTGCGGCACGTAACCTCACCACTAGGCGTCACTACATCCTTCACACTTCCCCTTTAACATGAACTGGTGACTTCATGAGGAGAGACGGTGAGTCTTGTGTTTACCTTTCAGTATGTAGTCAGTTAGCAGAGTGGGCACCTTCTCACTGTCCTCCTTCATGGCGAAAAGAACTGGAGGGAGAACACACACACACACACACGCACACACACACACACACACACACACACACACACACACGCAATGATTCAGCAAAGGATTCACGTCCTCTTTCATTTGTCATTTCACTCTGACAGACTCGTACTCTTTGTGAGCATCTGCAGGTCGTCCACAGACGGAGGGGAGCCCTTCTTCTCGAACGGGATGACTGTGTTCAGATACTGAGGAGAGAGAGAGGCAGGAGGTCAAGTTCACGCGTGGAGGTCGCGGCAGCTTCGTCTCCTGGACAATAGGACAGGGCCGGCGGCTGTCCCATCGTCAACTTTGACTCATCTTAGATAAACGCGAGCCACAATGAGTCCTCCGTGGAAAGTGGGATGGTCGGCGGTTCGAGTCCCAGCTTGTGGGAAGCAGGTGATAGGTGTGTGCGTGCGTGTGCGTGTGTGTGTGTGTGTGCGTGTGTGCGTGTGTGTGTGTGTGTGCGCGTGTGTGTTTACAACAAGTCAAATGCAATGATTGCACTTCTCTTTCCCTGCTTTCCGCCTGTAAGCTATATTAATACATTTCATAATCAAATACATTGTAATGTAAACTGACACAAAATAATAATATATAGGTAAAATAAATGTTTTTTTAAAGGATAAAACGGTGTAAAAAAAATGACGCCCCCCCCCCTCGTGCTCTCAGGGGTCTGCTGATAAGAGTCATATTGGATGAACACGTCTGTTAAGAGATTTAACAGCAATGCACATCGGTGGTAAATGTTTTCATCCCATTCTGGGAAATGACGATACCTACGTCAGCGCTCGGGGGCCGCACAGCCCCCCGGTGTCGGCAGTGATGACTGAGGGGACACTGCGTCCGTCGCTGACACGTCAGCATCAGGGAGTGCTTCATATGGACGGCAACACTCTCACATCACACTGCTGACGCTGAGGCGGCAGAGATCAGATTACACAGAGAAGGACGATCATCGCTGTGCTCGAGTCGAGCTGAACGTTTTGCTGAGGCAAGTGACATCAGCAGGAGGAGTGAGGCGGCAGAAAGTGCCCCCCCCCCCCCCCCCCAGGTCCTGACGGGGGAAGGGGGGTGCAGGAGGTTTGAGAAAGTGTGTCATATCAGGTGAACTTTTGCCTCATTTCTCTAAGTTGTCGATGGAAGTTAAACTTTAACTATTAACGTTAACTTCAGTTCAGGGGCCACACAACCACCCAATTCGACAGTGAAGTAGGCTTGATGCCAAAACTCCAAAAACAAAAGTACCTTGTGAAAATGTTCACATTAAATGAAACTATCTTTTTTACAAAACATTATGAACAACCGAATATTCAGTCATAACATACAGTCATCCAGTGGTCTGGTCTTTGGCCCACGGGCCTTATGTTTGATACACATGCACTTCATCAATCAACCACTTAAGCCTAAACATGCTGATGTTAAGTTGTTGGTTGAAAAGCATCGTGTAAACCTAGTTGTTATTTTCACTGCAGACTGACTGTTTGTTGTTTAACATCCATGTGTCTGATGCATTTGCTTTTGATATCTAACGTTCTCCTCTATTTCCGTCTGACAGAGCAGGAAACATTTGGATTTCAAAGAGAGGAGGAGGAGGAGGAGGAGGAAGAGGAGCAGCAGCTGGACGCTGGCGTTTTTACACGGTGACCGTGGCCTTTCAGTGAAACGCCGCCCCCACCCTGAGGTCACGACCTTTGACCTTACCTGTTTCTCGTTGCCTGTGCTTCCAAATGTCTGTCTGATGCCTGTCTGCAGGATGCTGGACAGGCCCTCCATGCTGAAACGCTGCAGGACACACACACACACACACACACACACACATAGAGTGATTGTTTGAATGTGTTTGTTTGTTTGTTTGTCCGTCAGTATGATGACATCATGTTTACGTGGAGGGTAAATCCATTAGTCACTTTCTCTGTGTCTCACTGGACAGGAGCTCTCGCTGTGTGAGGACAGCAGCTCACCTGCACTTTAGGATCTTTACTGGAAGAGACTTAAGCTGCTAATGGATCTAAGATCCATTACACTAACAGTCAGAGGGGGGAGGTGTGTGTGTGTGTGTGTGGAGGGGGGGAGGGGGGGTTGCTGACATTCACTCTATTCTACTGGATTTAACCTGGGTGTAAATATAAGAGAATTTGAGAATCTACACAAATATGTGCTCAATGGATTTTTAATGCGGCGAAAAAAGCCGCCGCAAATGACTGCACACGTGCACGTGAATAATTAAAGAGCAAACAAGCGCCGCCCCCCTACCTACCCCCCCCCCACCCCCACCACATACTTCCTCCCCCTCACCTTCACGGGCATGCTTCCCGTCTTCTCCGTGCGGCCCGCGGAGCCCGCGTTCCCGACGTTGTTGGCCGACTGCGTGCCTCCGCCCTGCAGACTCAGCGCCTTGTCCCGGCGCCGGCGCTTGCTGCCGTCTCGCTGCTCCCTCTGCCTGTTCTGCACCTCCATCAGGGCCGTGATGAACGTGTTCTTCACCTCCTTCTCGAACTCCAGCTCCTCGCGCCGCGCCAGCTGGCCCACCAGCTCCTCCGAGTACTCGCGGATGGCCGCCTCCACCCGCTGCAGCAGCTCCATCAGGGCCGAGCTGGGCATCAGGCTCAGGCCTGCGGGCGAGCAATAACGCGATTATGTGTTTAAAGGTGCGGTGCGTACGATTTTGGTCATTTTTCCACAAAATATTACTAAACAACTACACACTGAGATTTTCTCCTAAATGTATTATTTTTGTCCATTGCCCTGAAATGGGCCCATTAATGTGTATTTACATGTGGAGCGGGTCCTCTCTATGGGGGCCGCCATGTTTTTACGGGAGCCCGGAGTGGACGTGCTCAACATATTTTGAGTTTTAATGACAAATGAAGAGCTATCATAGGTTCTCCTGCATGCGGCCTCACTTCTAGAGGTCACCAAATCTTACATACTGCACCTTCAATGTTTTTTAACTTCATACTATGGGACAACAAACATCATGTTAATTCTTGAGAAAATCTATCAACCATCATAAAATCATAAATCATGACGAGTCCTTCGAAAGGTCTTGTTTTGGGGGGAGGCATAGTGACAATATTTACTTGTAAACTACGGAGTCTTGTGGTGATATCGAACAGATTAACAACAGAGGAGATTAATCTGAGGAGATTCACTTTTACAAGAGTTTGCAAAAAAACAAACAAACAAACAGGTGTTGGACCCGACCACAACTCTTCATGAGACCAGCTACGATGGAACAGACGGAGTCAACAAAGAGGTTGACACGCGTGAGTCAGCGCAGCCGCCCATGTGACACTCTGTTACGTAAACGTTCATGAGCGACATGAAGTAACCGGGTGCTTGTGGATTTTCGACCTTCGTAGGAGCAGTTGTTGTTGGACGCCTGTGACAGCTGCCGGATCTCCTCCAGCAGAGAGGGGCTGGTCCTGGAGGAGCAGAGGCTGCTCTCCTCATCATCCTCCTCCTCCGTTTCACCGGGATCCGGGGAGTTCTCCATCATCTCCACGATCTCCTCGATCACCTTGGAGAGAGAGAGAGAGAGAGAGAGAGAGAGAGAGAGAGAGAGAGGAGAGAGAGAGAGAGAGAGAGAGAGAGAGAGAGAGAGAGAGAGAGTTGGAGAACCAAAAAGCCTATTTACATACTTCCTGTATTGCATGTGCACAGACTAATTGGAGTTCAAACACACACACACACACACGCACATACACACTCACACACGCACATACACACACACACACACACACACACACCTGATCAGCTGTGATGAGAGGCTCTTCACTCAGACATTTGGCATTGTCGTTCTTCTCGTTCATCTCCTCCTCCTCTTTTTCGTGAATCTGCAGATTGTGAAACACGAGACAAAGTCATGACGAGCAGCACGAGGTCTGAGAATGAAAATGAGGCCAGCGAGTCAGAGCCGCGTTGGAATGTCAGACGGCATCCGTAATAATTTATTGTTTAGTGTCTGGGATGGGGCTCATCTAAATGTCTAATGCTTAATATCTGAGAGGGTTTTACATTATTCACTTTTTCAAAAGCAGTCACCGATTCCATTTGTAAAATTGTTGTAGCAGTTTATACATTATTTCTGGACTCCACCGGCATGTATCTTCATGGTGTGGTTTTAGTGGGGCAGTTCATTTCCCTGTGAATCTGTCATGTCCCGTCACTCACCTTCAGTCTTGTCACGTGTGTCAAATGTTAGAGTCATGTTTCGGTCTAGATTCACGTTCAGCTCTTCATGTCTGCTGTCTTGTCCTCGGCGGAGCACGGGTCTGTCAAGCTGATGTCACTGTGCGTCCTTGTCCTGTCGTTCACTTCCTGTCTTTTATTTTGAAAAGTAACTCTCCCCTGGTTTCACGTCACTTGCCCTTCCTGCCCCCTGTGTTTCCCGCCTGTGTGATTGTCAGCCCCGCCCTAATGAGCTCCACCTGTGTGATTGTCAGCCCCGCCCTAATGAGCTCCACCTGTGTGATTGTCAGCTCCGCCCTAATGAGCTCCACCTGTGTCCCATTAACTCTGTGTATATATAGTCTGTGTCCTCATCTTGTCTCATGTCTCTCTACTGAGCTGCCAAGTTTTTTTCTTTTTGCTTTTTCTCCCTTGTGTCTCGTCTAGTTTGGTTTTTATCCCCGTTGTGTTTTGTTTAATTAGTCAGGTCTTTTATTTTTGCCTCGTTTTCCTCCTGGAGAGTGATTTTCAGTTTGTTTGTATCCTATTATCACAGTGTATTTTCCAAACTTTGTCTTGACACCTTTTGTTAATAAATATTTGTATTTGTACTTTGAGTAAGAGCTTTTGAGTTCTTTCAAGTCACCGGTGGTTTCAGAATGGTGTGTGTGTGTAGAGTTTGACCGTCGTGTGTAAGCAAGTGACATTCGTTAGAGCTCAAACACAATCATGAAACTCACTCGAGACACTCTTGTCTGTCCTCTCAGCATGAATTACTATAACAATAATCTCATTATATTATTATGTCTAAAACCCAGCCAGTAATGACAATATAATAAATATACAAAAATAGAACAGAAAGATGTAATAAATATAAGGCACAATTCGTAGCAAATACACACACAAAAATCAACAATGTAACATATGCTTATGTCACTTCCACCTTTTTGTTTGTGCTGATTAATGTATATTGCTTAACAATAGAGCTTGTGTGTGTGTGTGTGTGTGTGTGGACAAGAGAAGTCAATCCTCATCTCCATCATGAACAAAGGTTGTAGCGCTACACGTCCTGCTCTCTCTGAATCTCCACCTTTTAGCTAAACTGCCGTTCGCTGCCTGAACCGACACTATTTGACCTGGACACTGGATTATTACCTTCGGAGCGTCACACTATGTTTGTTTATTGTTGCCACGGCGAGTTGGTGCGGCGTGGAATGTTGGGTACAGATTGGAAACGTCTGATCGTGGGATCCGTGCACAAAGGTCAGAGGTCAGGCGGCGCCAGGCGGTTTGCTTTTGTGCAGCAGCGGCTCGGGTGCGGCAGGTCGCTGCTCCTGTTTGAGGACAGAAGCAGCGCCACGCATCTGCACACAGCACAGACGGGGTCGGACAGGGACATGGAGTTTCCGTTTTTTACCATTCTTCCTCACGCATTTTTTTGATACATTTATCTTTGTGCATTTTGATTTCAAAATAATAAACGTTTAGATTGTATAGTCATGTTGAAGAATTCATAACCTGCATCCAACAGACACGCAGCACGATAAGACTGATTTTGTTTATGTCACTCGTCCCTGCGGCTCGGGGAACGGTGGTGCACCTCTCTCTGCGTAAATTCAATATAAATAGAAGCGTTCGATAGTTAATAATAAAACATTGTCTTCAGTAAATAAAGGAAGAACAGAGAGGTTCCGGACGGAGCATTGGAGACGTGCTGCATTCTCACACTGACTCTCTCCCTGTGGGGCCCACGTCTGCTCAGGCCTTGACCAGCCATCACAGCCTTGACGGCTGAGAGCTGCTGTCAAGTTCTGTGTGACAACCAATTAGGGACGGAGGAGGAGGAAGAGAGGGAGGAGGAAGAGAGGGAGGAGGGAGGAGGGAGGGGGGAGGAGGGAGGCAGAGTTGGTCAGGCATGTCCTCTCGTGTCAGCACCAGATTAAGCCTCAGAAAAGGGCGAGCGGGTCGGCAGCTCGGTTTTCCACCTCGACATGGAAAACAAGAACGAACTGACCGAAACATAAACCCGGGGATTGAACCGAAACTATTTGAAAGATGCGGAGTCGACAATAGTAAACGTTTGGAAAATTGACAAGATGTCGACTTCTGGGTCAGATCAATTAGTAGCTTTGATGAAGCCACGCTTGGAAACGGTGAAAGGTTTGTATGATGTAGTTGCATCCAGTGGTACAAGCCTCACTTCAATCCTCCCTTCCAGGTATCATTACAATAGGGAAGGATTTTAATTAGTCCATTCTGGGATATTGTGACATAATGGCGCTGCAACATGGCGGCGTCTGTTGAGAGGATTGGCTCCAGATGCAAATTAACGGGCTCATTCTAGTTCTAGTTAGGAAAGGGATTTGCAAACAGATGGTTATGGGTCCATAAAAACATCAGCACAGCTACATCAATGTTCCATTATTGCAATAATTCCATCTAAATCGTACACACTGGACCTTTAAGTACTCTCACTACAAAAGCTGGTTAATGCTTATGGATGCAGGCAATTCAAATATTAAAATGATTTTTCTAAGGTGATGGAGGTCATGTGAAGAAAATGTAGATTTCTATATGAATCAAGTTTAGACGAGGAAAGATCATTTGCATGAAAGTGACGTGTTTAGCACACATGTGACTTAAAGGTGCAGTGCGTAAGATGTGGTGACATCTACTGGTGAAGCCGCATATTGTATCCCATCACCTCAGCCTTGAGGCTCAACCTCCGAGCATGCAGGAGAACCTCTAAAAAAAAATGATCTCAATAAATAATCTTACACGACTGCACCTTAGAATATAGGTAATAAAAATTAAAATGCCTTTTCTTCAATCAGTGTCATTTAATCTCTTTGCTTCAAATGTACTGATGATAAATCAATGAATAATGAATCTGTACATTTACCTCCTGGTCAGAGAGGTTTCCGTTCAGTCCCTCTGTGTTGGAGCCGTCCCAGGTGGAGTTGTAGTTGTCGGTCAGAGCGTCCCACACACTGTCGAATCACACACACACACACACACACACACACACACACACACACACACACACACGTGTAAACATGAATTGGGCAAAGTCACACAAACACCAACAGGACACAAAACCCCTGCAGCTTCTGCCCTTAGCTTTAAAGGTTGACTACGATGTTAAGCTGCGTACTGTGTACACACACACACACACACACACACACACACAAACACACACACGGAGCAGCTACACAGTTACATAACGGCATTAAAGCGGGATTTGGTGTGTCCTTTTATCTGCCTGCACGCCTGGAAACGCCGCTTCGCTCGGCCGCCGTCTTCGGTCAATATTTCGATGAGTCAACGACGGAGGTCAACGCGCAGAGAGAGAGAGAGAGAGAGAGAGAGAGAGAGAGAGAGAGAGAGTCGGAGGCCGCGGAGCGACGGCGCGCACGACAGGAAGTAAAGCGCGTCTTACTACCGGTCAAACAGACGTCCTGAGTGCAGATTGTGATAAAGCTCCTCACATCATTGTGCCGCCGATCTGTGAGTGCGACCGGAGCCAGGGTCTGTGAGTGTGTGTGTGAGTGTGTGTGTGTGTGTGTGTGTGTGTGAGCGAACTGGAAGAGAAGTCTCCTTTGTCCCGCAGCCTTTGTGTTTTCCTGCAGGCAGAGGTTGTTCCAGGCCTGTCGCCCTGCTCCCCGTGGCACTGCCCACACCCGCGCGCTGGCACAGAGGACGCCATTGAGCTCCCCCGCCTTACCTCACCCGCCATGTGCATGCGCCGCGGACGCGCGCACGGGCGCAAACACGGGGTCCGAGCCCGAACCCTTCGACCTTTCCGATGACCAGTGACCATGCGATAAAACCTCGTTTCTCATGGAGAGGCCCTGTGTGTTACTCGTCACCCAGACACGTAAACATTGACAGGGTGCTGTTGTGTGCGACACTTAAGGAGGTTCGAAATCTTGCCCAAGGGCACTTCAGCCACGCGGCGCGGCGGGTGAGGATGAATGGGATTGAACCCCGGGTGCTCTGCTCACATGAGCAGCTGGAGCTCAGGGGTTTGAATGATGGGATGGTTAGGCCTCGTGATCTCAGATATGGAGATTGAGGTTTGTTTGCAGGATTTATGCCAAAACTTCGACGTGAAATATCACAACAGCCGTTACAATTAGGGAATAAGAGTCAGCACCAGTATACGAGGATCATCGCCCAGGAGATAATAAATACCGTGGCTGTGCTTGATACACAGGTTCCGTGCATTTAGTTAACATTTATATGATTATATGATGGCTATACAGTGAACTCCGGTGCAGCCGGACTCACTCACTGTCGGACCTCGACTTCCAGTCACTCCAGTCGTACTTTAAAGTCCCTTTACGGGAAACTTCAGCGAGGAGCCGTGGAGGTCAAATAGGCTCGCCGGTGAATTCCAAATGTCGTGACGTGAGGCAGCACGAGACCCGGTTTCTGTGAGTCGCTGACGTTTTCGAAGATGTTCACTGGTAGAAGCTCTCGTTGGTTTGACCCCTCAAAGGTCAAAGGTGAGCGGAGCTGCACAGGACGTGAGAGAGACGGAGGTGCGGAGGTCCCATCGGATCGCGGCTTCTACTGAGCTGCACACCTGGATGTGTCTTCGTGTGTAATTTGACTGGTTCTGAGACTCATGGTTAGATTCTTCTGATCCGCCCACGACGTGTTTACAACAACCTAAAAATTAAAATTCCACTTATTACTAAAAAGGTATCAAATAAAGAACTACTACTACTACACAGTCATATGTATATGTAGGTGCTTATATAGATCCATAAATACAAAATTGGCCATTTCGTGGATTATACAGCAGAAACAGGAAGATGCTGTGTTCCTGCTGGCCCTGATTCCTCATTAGGACAATAACTGCAGGGAGTGGAGCTGAGTGCGTCTGTCAGAGTGGTGAGAGAGAGACAAACAAATAGCACAGGGAGAGAACACAGACGTACTGGTCAGAGTTTCATCCTACAGCAACGTAATGAGTCGAACCATTAGAGCCGCAGAGGCAGACGAAGGCTTCACGTAATGAGGGAGCGCCACAGTTTCCAGTTCAAACCTCAGGGAGCTTCTCTGGAATCGACTCCACACACGAGGGGAGGAGGAGACAAAATATGAGGTGCATCACAGTTCAGGAGTAAATATTTTCTGTACGGTGTTTGTTGCTGGATGGATCAGATTAAGATATTTGTAATTCGACTTTGGCGAAAAGCTGCAATGTTTACAAGATCTCATGGTCTGAACTTTAACAGATCAAACGGTGTGGATTCAAAATGAATGATCCTAGAACTACGAATAAAAGTATGAGTGTATTTCCCAATATAAGATGTCGACGTTTATGAATTTAATTTCAATCTAATTTCAATTTCACTGAGAGAGACTATTAAATCTGTATTTTCTATATGATACAGTTTCCTACATTTTTAAGTTGAAGTCGCTTTTTGTCAATATATTGAGGTTCAGACAATACATCTCCATATACACTCAAAGTATATTAAGGCACATCAATTGATCTATGCAAAAGTGTATAAAGGGTTTTAAAAAAGGACAAACCACAGACGGCAGCCAAACTGTGTTGTAGCAGAAGATCAAATGTAATCAAGAAATGCAATTCAATTAAATACTTAATCTCATTTGAATTAATCACACATTAGAGGTCAGATTGGCCCGTGTGTGTGTGTGTGTGTGTGTGTGTGTGTGTGTGTGTGACTGTAGAATGAGGTCGGGTTTCAGAAGATGTTTTTTTTTATTTTGTAAATCTACGACTATACAAACTTCAGGATGTCACTCGGAGCGGAGAGAACGGAATTCAAACAAGACTCTGAAACTAACAATGACATCACGTCACCAAGAACAACGACATCACATGTCGCAGGCCCATGCTGCATACAAACTGCAGGGGCGTGGTTTGGTGGACTCTGGACAACGGGAGCTGGAGCTCCATGTTACAACACGGTCCTGCTGTGTCTGCTGGCCCTCTGCCAACAGGGACACATCATTCTTTGTCATATCCTCAACTCTCAGCTTCCTGCAGGGATCCCCGGATCATCAGTGACAGGCCGTCTTAAACCACACAGCTGTCCAGACCGAGTCTCTGCCGCGCTGATAAATCGCTGACGGGAGATATGGGCCATATAGTCCGGTGTTCAGAGCCTCACTAACGTCTCGCGTTCTATTAATAGCAACTCGCGTTGTGTCTGAGTGGCACCGCGGCGAATACGTACCCTCCTCCCCGACATCCCGGCCTGGATCGTTGGGGAGCAACGTTATGGCAACAATGAGACACTGTGTGGGGCAGTTTGACTTGCGTGTAAATCCATACAACCTCCCTAATGTGTTGCCACGACCAATCAGAGCTTAGCATTGGGTTAAATAACGTGCAGATTAGTGTCGGAGTGTATCCACCCACAGTCCCGTGTCCTTAATCGTGCAGTCGCAGCGACTGGCAAGCTCGTGTTGTCTGAGGAACCGTATGATCCCTCTCCAAACGCTCCCCCTCTCACACCTACCAGCAGGCTATTTTTAGCCTGATTCATATGCGCACAGCGTGAGGACGCCTGTGTTTGGAAAAAAAAATTATTATTTTTTTTTTTTTTTTTAAAGCAGGGGGGCTGTGGCAGTCAGCTGGTGGAGAGAGAGACGGAGGGCAGGTCCACGGAGCTGAAGCCAACTGAGGCATGCGACGGCGCACATTGAATAATTCAGCACGCGACACCGGCTGTTGGAGGGTGGGGTCGGATCCGCGACTGACGGGTCGTTTGGGAAGCTGCGATCGGCCCCCGCACGCACGCGCGCATGTGTGTTTGTGTGTAAACAGTCCCGCCGTCGTGGTGTGCGGTTGCCCGCCGCTCCTGGGCCACTCTTGGCCGGTGTGTGAGCGCCGGCGGGGCGATGACGATGGAGGAGTGGGATTTACATAAAGAGCCGGAGGAAGAGCTTCTGCTGGGTGGGCTGAGACTGTGACGGGGGGACTGCATCGCGTCACTCTGAGCATTACTCTGTGTCAGCGTCCCCTTGAATTCAAGATGGCATGAAGCTCGTTGTGGAAAAGCGACAACTGAAATGGACTTAATGTGTCTTGCGCCTGCCAAACTCCGACCGGGAGGCTCTCTCTCTTTCCCCGAGCGCGTCGCTGACAGGGTTCGGACCCACACTGAATAAAATGTAAACGATGATATTGATTATTTTTCCTGCGCACTAGAATAAAATAATATTGATTGATGGTTATCGTCGCCATAGGCTCACAATCTGTTACGGGTGGGACTTCCCCCCCGTCGCTCCATTTCAGCTGGAATTGTCTCCAGCTCCCCTGAGACCCCCGAAGAACACATGGTGCAGACAATGGATGGATGAACGGATGGATGGATTGATGAATAAATGAATGGATGGATGAATAGTTTGAATGGATGGTTGGATGGATGAATGGATGGATGGATAAATATTTGAATGTTTGGACGGATGGTTGGATGTATAAATGGATGAATTATCGGATGGTTGGAAGGATGGATGAATATTTGGGTGGATGAATGTACATCTGGATGGTTGGATGGATGGATGGATGAATGTATAGCTGGACGGTTGGATGGATGAATGGATGTGTTATTGGATGGCTGGATGGATTGGGTGGATGGAAGGATGGATGAATATTTGGGTGGATGAATGGATGGATGAATGTACATCTGGATGGTTGGATGGATGAATGAATAGATGGATGGATGGGTGGTTGAGTGATCACTTGTGACAGGACTGACTGACTTCGTGCCCAGCTGTTTCTAGATCACAAATTGCTTATCAATACAGAATGGTAATACTAATACGTATGTGTGTCATACTCCTCCAGTACGGCACATTCTAGACACACACACACACACATATGAATCTCCACCACATTTCTGTCCATGCATGAGACGTGTGACACCCAACTATTAGTATCAGACAGTTCCTTGTACGTATGAAGCCTCCCTATCTCACCCTGCCCGTTAAAGGTGACAAATCATCCACTCACTCCTCATCCTGCAGCCGCTCCTCGTCCTCCTGGTTGTGCGACTGGCTGCGTATGGGCGCCAGGCCCTCCGTCTTGGTGTTGTAGTTGTGGAAGCAGACGTTGAGCTTCTCGTCGAACTCGTTGACCAGGTCCTCCATCGACTTGAAGCTCATCATCTCGGAGAAGTTCTCCAGCTCGGAGAAGTCCTCCCGGGTGATGGAGGCCAGCGGGACGGTGGTGGTGGTGGAGTAGGTGGAGCGGTCCAGCGCCGGGCTGTCCAGCTCGTCCATCCGACACGGCCGCAGGTCCTCGAACTCCTCATCCAAACACACGAGCGGGGCCTCCATGGTGTCCCCCTGTCACTCTGACGTCCAAACCCTGCGGAGACACGTCGCGTTTTAACGTGGATTCAACCGGTGCTCTCTCTGATTCGGACGCTGCTCGAGACACATTCACGATCGCGTCCCCCATCTGTGATATTTACCAATATCCCAACAGGGATTATCTGGCGCCTCCTAAATCATGGCTGCCTCACCTCATGTGGACTGGCACCGTGTTGTCTAGACAAAGAGGAGGTGGAGGTGCGTGTGCCAGAAGGGGACCAGGTCCCACAGGGAACCCGACCAGTTGGCCTGACTGGTAAAGCACAGTTAATTAAGTGGATCCACTGGGATTTCAGTGATGGGGTGGACAATATTCAGGGGCATTGGAATTGAGGTAAGATTTGACATGGTGCGGTACACTGAGGTTACTAGATACCGCGGGACATTGGTTTCTTTAGGGGATTTACGCATAGGGTCCATTTGTTTATTTTCGCTGAATGCATGTTAATTGCTGCCCGGTCAATGCAAACATGTAAATCATATTTGAACACATGATTAATACGAGCACAAACGCACCCTTCTCATCATGTGCAGTGTTAAGGGACAGGCCTGACCCTATGAGCCTAACCCTAAACATAGCACCATAGGAAAGAGACGGATGACTGGGCTTCCATTGTTGTACTCATTTCTGACAAAGCAGGCAGTTTGGTGAACCATGGATGAGAATACAACCACAAATATCAACGTTTTAACATATGTACTTATGACCTTTTTTAAATGGAAGCGCCGACAAATCGTCAACACAGTTCATTCTCTCCCTTTGAATGACCTTTAATCCTCAACGTGAGGAAGGAGTTCATGCAAACTACAGATGACTTTTCACTTTGTGCTATGAAATGAAAATGATATATTGTGTATAATTGAGAGCCACTCTCTATATCTATTGTCCTGAAGTCAACATGCAATTGTGCACGAGTGTTGCACAATGGAACAATGTTCCATGTTATGAGACAATAGATCATTCACTGAAACACCACATCAACTTTACAGTACACTGCTGAAGTTATATATATATATATATATATATAACTATATTACATGATTGTGTTGATACTAGTTGATATGCTCAATATACTACTTTGTGTGTGTGTGTGTGTGTGTGTGTGTGTGTGTGTATTTGTGAGTGCATGAATTGCGTGTATGAGTTGGCTACTCCTGGATGTTGCCCCCCCCTCCCCACGTCTCATGTAGTTTGTTGATATTTGTCTTGAACTGAATCAACACTCCTCTTGACAAACATTAAATATGTACGGAGACCATATTTCAGTTGTGTAGACTTTGATTTTAGCTGATGTCGAGTTTGGTGAAACATAAAGAGGGTGTCGGCCTGCAGGAGGAGGACTTGGTGCTGCAGTCAGACTTGTCTTACAAGTCTGACGCAGTGTAATTACAGTAGCCAGGTCCACATCTCCTCCTGTGAGCTCTGCTGGACAATGGCCTGGTCTAAGTGGGTGAGTGGAGAGGAATCCATTTCAAAACAAGCTTGAGCAAGCCTCTTCCTCCTCAGCGCACCACTCAGCAGAGTGCAGCTCCGTCTGCAGCCGGATATTGTTTTTCACTCTGACAGGATATGGCTTTTCCCTCTCACTCTCTCTCTCTCCATGTGTTTTGATATGCATTTGTGTGTGTGTGTGTGTGTGTGTGTGTGTGTGTGTGTCTGTGTGTGTGTGTGTGTGTTGTCATCTGAATTCACCATCACCTTATCGCACTTTCTTTTTCTCATTTGGAATCAGATAACAGAATCAGCCACCTTCGTGTGATGGTGACAGACGCGCGGTGTCTCTGCAGATCATTGACTGAAATGCTTTGGTTTGTCAGTATGGAAATCAGCAGCAGCCTGACTCTAACCTTGCCACATGCAGGGCCTCTCTCTCTCTTTTTGCAGGAGAGGGGGGTGGGGGGTGGGGGGTGATGCACCGCATGCTTGGGGGAGTTTGGCTCAGTGAAAATGTCCTGATAGCACTTTCCGGTCTCACTGTCGACTCTTTATTTATCGTGGATCCAATTAGCAAAATGGAGGCGGACGGCGCAGGAATGCATCGTCAGGAAATGTAAAGTGAAATCCAGGTGACGGCACAAAGAGGATGATGTGTATAAAATGTAATGTAATAGATATTGTTTATTTATTTGCCTCATTTTGATATCATTGTGTGTGTCCTTCACTAAGGGTGATGATGGCCTCAGGTGCACCCCTCCCCCTCCTCCACCGACACAGGTAAGAGTCAGTCACATACACAGCCTCATCAGAGGTCACTGAATGCAGCACAGACCCAACACTAAATTGAACAATTGCACGATGCAGCTATTAAAATTCGATTTTTCTGTTCATTCTGTTTCTATCATTCTATTTATTTAGTGCCCTGTTTGTCTCACGTGGAGGTTAATTTTAGTCTTTTGGAATGAAAACAATGTCAACACACGTCACATGTGGCTGATATCAGACCTGGTGAGTCTCAGCAATATGGATTTAAATGATTAGCATCTATATGAGCTATTGGATGATACTGGGGGAGGGGGTGGGGGCAATTGGGGTCATTGTTACATCTTGGTTATATTACACACAAAAATGAAGCACATTTCTCAAAAAAAAAAACAGTGAAGAAATGTAAATCAGTTCATCCGAGGAAGAGAAAGGAGGAGAGTGGGGGAGGGAGAGAGGAGGAGGAGGAGGAGGAGGATGGATGGATGGATGGATGGATGGATGGAGAGGATGCAGGAAACCATGGTTACAAGGAAGGAGGATGGAGGTGATGGAGGGGGTGGTGGTGGTGGTGGTGACGGTGATGGACCTCACGGCGAGGTCACGAGCGGCCAGGCCCGGCGACAGCCTCACCGAGGGCGGCTTTACCTGCAGTGGACGAGCCGCTGGGCGCCGACGGAGCAGACACGAGCTTCTCGGGCACGAGCAGGATCCTAAAGCTTCGAGCGACGAGCCACGGCGCTTCCGGTCATTCCACGGGAGAGAAACGGAGAGGAAGATGTTGGGAAAAAAAAAATAGGGAGAATGAACACAGAGATGGAACCAGGGGGGATGATGTGGTCCGAGTGTTTTGGTCCCTTCCCTCGCCCTCAGCCAGCCCGCAGCCTCCCGGATCTGTCCTCCTCCCACAGCCCCTTGTTTTTCCCAATCAGGAGGCGCCGGAGCCCGAGTCCGCACTGCGCATGCGCGGTCCACGCACAGCCAGGCCTCTGACGTTATCCGCTCTCGCCCCCTCTTTCCCTTCCTCCCTCCCTTCACTCCTCTCACTCGCCCCTCTGCCTTTGTCCCTGCCTCCCTCCCTCCACCCTGCACGTGTTAATTCCCCAATATTCATGAGGGGGGAGGGAGAGGGGGAGGGAGAGGGGGAGGGAGGGGGCGGAGCAACTGAGCAGGTTCTTTTGTGTCAAACACCTGAATGAGAGGAAAGACCAGTGTTGTGGATGTAATGTGCTGATGTAAACATCACGTCAGCTACAAACCATCATCTCTCCCGTGGGAACAACTGTCATATTGATCAATAAATCTAATTTGATGGATCAGTCCTATTTTATGTGGCTCCCATTGGCTGTAAACACAATTGACGTCCTCTGTCCTTAACTTTAAAGGTGCAGCGTGTAAGATATCGGTCATTTTCGTCACTTTTTAAAAGAATTAAAAACGATTACATACTGACATTTTCATGAGTTCATAATCATCTGCATGCTTCAGTTGTTTCCCTTTACCTTGAAAACACCCCATTAATGTGCATTTACACGAGGAGGGGGTCCTCCTTACGGGAGCCGCCATGTTTGTACAGTGGTAAAAGGGGGCGTACGAAACGTCTTTTGAGTTTGACTGACAGCTGAAGTCGACCATGGGTTCTCCTGCAGGCGTGGAAACGCTCGGACAAGAAGAAAACCGGGTGGTTGGCACCAGGAGAGCATCTCCAGCCGGAGACTTGGGCCCCAGGTGCAGCCAGGCTCACCGCTGAGGGTCGGTGGGGGAACTGCTCGGGCCTCGGGCTCATTTTCATTTTGCTGATGTTCACATGCATCTTGGGGGTGTGAGCGCGGCTGCGACTGGCTCTGAGTTCGATCGACCTCTCGGCATCTGCTCAGCACTAACCCTGCAGCAATGCGAGAATAAGGGGCGATCTGAAGTGATGTGCAACTTCCTGTTGGAGTGAGAACAATAAAGTGCTCGACACTGAACTGAAATGTTCATTGTGCGGTTTTTTTTGCAGAAACAGCCCGACGACTGCAGATGTCAGTTTGAATCAGCGGTCCCCCACTCTCTCTAGTTCGTGCACTGCGCCTACTGTACTTGATATGTCAAACTGGACACGTGCACGCGCACACACACACACACACACACACACACACACACACAGTAATGCATCGTGTGCTGTGAGGGGAAAGAAGAAAAGGTAGAGGGAAGATGTGGCCTTTCAGAGAGGCCTCCCATTGCTACAGAAACGTAGCCCGGCGCTGCATAGACACCGGTTGCCATGGTTATGATGTCATCGCACCGGGCAGGACGGAACGAGGAGTTTGCTACCAATGTATCACAGTTCTTTCACCGCTCGCGTTGGAACAGCAGACCTGGGTTTAACCCCGCGACAGCAAACTCAAACAAACGCATTTGCATATGAAGTGCTGGGTGTTGTTTACAGTGGGCTCCGTGGGCTGTGTCCGTCCAAAGTGGCAGCGCATTCCTCCCTCACACCATCATCACCTCTCATTTGGATTATGCTAATTCTCTCTCTCTCTCTCTCTCTCTCTCTCTCTCTCTCCACCAGCCAGAGCTGATTA
Source organism: Chascanopsetta lugubris (assembly GCA_016785325.1). Lineage (NCBI taxonomy): Eukaryota > Metazoa > Chordata > Actinopteri > Pleuronectiformes > Bothidae > Chascanopsetta > Chascanopsetta lugubris. The sequence continues at coordinate 164,163 of JAFBJT010106391.1, forward strand.
AATCAGCATGAAATACAACTTGTCCGAAACAGCTGCCAGATTTTTCATCAAATCAATCCAAAGAGCAGACCAGTTCTTTTTCAGCTTCTCTACATTGGCTCCGATTAAATCTGAGAACAGATTATTCATCTATTGATGTATTTGTGATTTGCTTATGGCCAATTTTGGAGTCACATATACTCATAGAATTTTTTTTTCTTATCTGAAATTGTGTCGTCCTATTTCACTTTTTTCATCCCCGTGTCAAGATTGTTTTCTTCCTGTTGTTTGAATTCATTTATTAATCTGCAGCTTGTGAAGCAACATGAGAATGCGTTTTGAAACTTTCAGCATGAACAGTTTATCATTGCGGTGACAATTACCACACACACTCTCGTTGATGTTCTCGTAGACGATGGCGAGCGATCATCACTCAGTCTAACCATGAACACACGTCCCGACAGCGAAGAACACGGTGATAGCGCTTAAGTAAAGATTTGAAAGGGAATAGACGAGGTTTACGTGGTCAGGGATTATTCCTGTACAACACCTCACTGATGTGTTGACAGAACCGTGGATCAGAAGTTCAAATCCATTTGACCTGAATAAAACCTAAATAAAATGTAAAATGTAAACGTATAAATCCAATATTTGCGAGGATTAGAGGGGAAGACTGGTTCGAGCTTTGCTGCAGCCAGGGAGGCCTCAGCGTGTCAGGTCCGACACTGGCCTGGTTCTAACTGCGTTTGCCTGGAGACTAAATAAGCACAACAATATTTCTACATAATGACGCACACACACACACACACACACACACACACACATTAGACAAGTGGCACGAAATCATAACACAATGGGGCAGCATGTATTTGATAATACGTATCAATATATTTATGTACATATATTTTCCTCTTCAAGCTTATACTGCAACATTTAAATAATGAACATAGACTTCATGGAAATTTAACATTTGGATGGAAATTATTCATTATATATATTCGTATGTGTTTCTCAATATATTAAGACAAATGACAACACAAATCTCTGGTATAAACCTTTGAAAAGTATTTATAATAATAACAAATCTCAAAAATAGAATATGAATCTATTTGGTCTATATATACAATAATATATATTTTTGTTCCACAAGGTTTAAAATCAGAAACTAAAAAAATGATTAGATAGATAGATGATAGATCAAAAGACAAATTTCCATCCATAGACTGGATTTTCATAAATGATCCACGGGACCGTCGTCTTTGAAAGCAAGTCTGCATTCTGCTGACATCTAGTGGTGAGACTGTCAGAAACACCTGCTCTGCACATGAATAAATATACCCGCACGTCTGCTTTTGTTAAGACAAAAGAAAATATGGCAATCACTGTACAACAAACAGGATCCTGCCATTGAAATGACAATATCTGAGGTGACACTAAAATAATAGATGACCTCTGACCCCGCGGGTCGCATGTTCGACGCCCCCCGGTCGCAGATTGACCTCTAACTTTTGTTAAAACCGTGTTCAAGTTATTCCTATGTACAGTTCAAAAGAACATTTGTTGTGACCTGTTTTCAGTTTTCAGATTGTTTTCCTCAAGTGAACGTGGAAATACTGCAAAGTGGACGATTGTGAGGTCAAACACAACAACCAGATCCATCTTTGATTTGAGTAGGGAAGTCCTACAGTTGACATAAAAGATTGGAACACAGACAATGTGCCTGTTACTATACCGTATGTATATTAGTACTCTGTAGCGTTGCAGCTACACAGTCAGAGTGAACCCACCTGTGATTGGTGCCTCACGGTAACAAGAGTCAACGGAGCAGAGACGGACCTGAAAAACGTGTCACTTTCCTTTGTGCAGTGTTTTCACCTGGATGGAGGCGGAGCCTGATTTTTCCAGGCTCAGCGTGTTCCTGGGTTTGCGCGCGCAAACACATTGTCATATGGTACAATATGTTCAATGATTCACATGGTTTAAAATGGATGAGTTATGAAATGTTTTTTTTTACTTGGCTTTGACCACTATCCTCTGACGGGCTTGGCGATGCCGAAGCTTCCTGCAATGCGAAGAGGTGGGATGTGGAGTGGAGGCAAACACTCCTTCTGTTCCACCTTGGTCTTGGTCTTGTTCTCACTGTGGACACACGCACACCCACACACACAGAGTGAGCACAATTAAAAGCATCTCATCACTCGTCCTCGGTGTTGCCACGGAGATGACACGTAAAACAAAGCAGCATGCTTTACACGCGAACCTGTGGAGCTTCTTCAGACCGAGGAGCTGTTTCTTGATGTTCTGAAGCTCGTACGTTAATCTCTGGTTCTCGTGTTTGTACTCGTTCATCTTTGAGGTGAGCACGGTCACTTCTGCAACCGCCACCTGAGGATCACACAAACACCAAAAAGCCAAAAGCCCTGCACATGTTATCATGTAAACCTTGTCTTGCCCCAAAAGCCCACGCATGTTCAAACTTTGCCTTAACTTGGTGCAATTGTATGGGAGTTTATGACATCTAGGGTCCAGACTGTCTCATCAAAAGTTTAAACGTTTTATGAATTTAGATAAAACACGTGAAAATTAGTGATTGTTTGTCTTCGAAATTATGGGTGTTAATGGTATTTATTTATTATTTTTATTTATTTATTTATTTTTATTTACAAAATGGCCCTCAGGCCACAGTTTGGACACCCACTAGTCTTTTAGTGCAATGACTTTCTCTTTGTTTCAGGTCGTTTTTGAAACTCCTCAGTGAGTGCATTTGAAGGACTAGTTTTGCATCGACACAGAGACTGATTGGTGGAAACAACACGGAGGAGTGGAGTGAAAAGAGAAAAACAAGACGAACCACATGAAGAGAGAGGTGCTTTGGGCCGTGGATGACGGTTGATACAAACCTTGAGCTTGGTGGTCTTCTCTTTTAGGAGCCACCGACACTTCTGGAGCTGCTCGGCTTTCTCTGGACCCGGCTTTTTAGCCAGAGAGTTTCTCAGCTCCAGGCACAACTCCTCCTTCTCCTGAGGCACAGAAACCGGAGGATTGGAGCTCGTGAGCCAAGGTAACATGCATTCAGGAAAGTGTGTGTGTGTGTGTGTGTGTGTGTGTGTGTTTCACCTGTAGTTGGATTCCATGCTCTTCAAGCTCTTGGGACTTGGATATAAGTATCTTCTGTAAGGACTGAATCTTCTGGATGAGTTCATATTGGCCCGTGTCGTTGCCCTGTGGGAGGAGTCGTTATGAGCAAATACGTTTGCTCAGTTAAAACGAGTGTCAGAGCTCAGGTCAGTTCACGGCATGAACAGGGCATCATCGCAGTGTGTATAGGCGGTACATCAATGCATTTAAAAAGTCCTCTTCAGAATAAAAGCACAGGATTTTTTTGGTGACATTTTTTCTCCAGTCGAAAGCCAACTGAAAACGGGTCCACGACCAACTTTTGGATTGTGACCCACCAGTTGAGTCTCAGTGCTATAAACTAAACTCAACCTTTCTCTGGCTTAACTCGACCCAAACAGATGAAGTTCTTCACCTCCAGTCGCCTCCATCGGTGAATATTCATCGACTTTAGCTGTTCCTCCAGGACTCGGCTTTTATTCCTTGCTTTGACCAACTCCTTCTGCATGAGGAGCAGCGCTTTCCTGCAGCACAACAGTTCCACTGGCTGTCACACAACTCTTACACACAGCTACGCACACGTTTCTCACGAGCGCAACGAAACAGAGAACCTATGGTCGACTTCAGTTGCCGGTGAAGCTCAGAAGATGTTTAGTACGTCCACTTTGGGCCACTGTAAAAAACATGGCAGCACCCATAGGGTGGACCCGCTCCCCATGTAAATAGACATTAAAGGGCCAATTTTAGGGTTATGTAAAAATCAAGTCACACATTGGGGAGATTATACATTCGGGAAAAAGTCAATGTTCATGATTGTTGTGTAATTCTATTTCTATAAATATAAGTGACAACAAAAAAAATGACAAAAATCTTACACACTGCCCCTTTAAATCATGATCATCATCAATTATCATATGTTATTATCATTGAAGGTTATAAAAGTCGATGGAGCAAGGAGGCAGATGGTAAATCTCTCTTTGGCCCGGCTGCATCTCTTTTGCTCTGTTTTTCTCCCATTCACCTCAGATCCTCGATGTCCGGGAGCGTCCTGTCCATGTTGCTCTCTTTGCGCCGGAGCCTCCTGATTTCCACCTGAAGGAGGCGAATCTCCTCCATCCGGCGGCGGTAGTGGTGGTCGCCCCTGGTGATGATGGACTCGTGGATCCGGATCTTCTCGTACAGCAGGGTGCGCTCTTCGTTACGGAGCTGCAGGTCTTTGGCCAGACAGACTCGCTCCTCCGTCACCTAGAGAGGACATGCAACCACGACTGGAACATTGGAAACCATCCCATGACTGTATTTTATTTATTTATTTATTTTTGTCGACCCCCAGTTTCTCCTCCCTCACCTCGTCCAGTTGTTTCTTCTGTTGGATGTGCTCGGCATCAGCCTCGCCGATGAGGTTCAGCAGTTTTTGCTGCACGCCCCTCAGGCTCCCGACAAACTGCTTCATTTTCTCCAGCTGCAGCGTCATTGACTGCAGATCCCTCTGTTACACAATCAGGCACCAGTGCGGGTCAACTTTGTCACTTGTTCCTGACTTGAATTACAAGACGAAGAGGCAGGTGAAAAAAAAAAAAAAACGTGATACCTTCAAAGACCCGTTGATATTCAAGAGGCGCTTTTTCTCCTGCTCATCCATGACCAGGGCCTGCTGCTTCTTCGTCATCTCAATGTTCAGCTTGGTGACCTTCTCGTCCATGTCGCTCATCTTGTTCCTGGTGGTTATGACCTCTCCCTGTGGCAGAGAAGGTCAACATCGGTACAAATTCAAAGAATTGAAAAAAAAAAATAAACAAAAGAGGCGTGGCAGTGGCTCAGTGGCTCAGTGGGGCAATGGCCTTTGGAAGTAAGGGTCACAATTTGGAAATCCCACTCAGACCCCCGCTGAAGCAAGAATCTACCACGAATGATAAAAAAAATTTTTAAAAGGGCCAAAACTCAGTGCCGGCCTGGAGGGTGCAGTGTGTGAGATTTGGTGACATCTAGAGGTGAAGTTGCCTGTTGTATCCATCACCTCACCCTCACCCCTCTGAGCATGCAGGAGAACATGGACATTAAATTAATGGGCTCATTTAAGGGTTATGGGGGGGGGGCAACAACATTTAGGTGATTTTAAAATCATGAAAATGTCAGTATCCAATTGCTAAAATAGACAAAAATGAAATCTTACATACTGCACCTTTTAAAGGCAATGATCCACTCTGAATGGGTTTCTGAAACATATGACTGACATTTGGCTCAGGCGTGATCCACATTTCAAAAAGAACAGTGGTTCAGTCCGGGGCTCTCCATACCATGTGACCACCGAATCGCTCGTACCCGAAACCCGGCAGGACGCCACTTACCTGAGCCTCCGTCAGGCTTTTGCTGTACAGGTTCCTCTCGGCCACGATCGACTCCAGCAGGCCGCCTTGCTGTTTGAATTTCCCCTCCACCTCCGTCATCTTGGTCTTCCACTCTACGATCTCCAGCTCCCTCGCTTCGTTATCCGCCACTTTCTGTTGCATCTGTGAAAGAGGGGAAGGCGTTGACGGGCCGATGTCGGAGGTGCGCTTTTCTGCAGTGTGGTACCACCAGAGCCCGGTCCCACCTTCTGCATGAGGCTGCTGTTGTCGCTGATGTAGCGGTCCCGGTCTTTCTTCAGCAGCTGGATGATCTTGTGCTGCCGCTGAGCCTCCAGCTGGTATCCGCTGATCTCCCGCTCCAGGTTCTTGTGGTCCTGCTCCAGGAGCTGCAGCTGA
>JAFBJT010106392.1:0-12336 GCA_016785325.1 Chascanopsetta lugubris
CAAATCCTTCTCACATCTATTCATTTCAAACAAAGATTTTGGCAGAGGCTTAGTGGTTAGAGCAGTCACCTTAGCAAGCAAAGGTCACTGGTTCGAATCCTACTTGGGCCCCGATACCCCCCCCCCCCCCCCCCCCCCCCCCCCCCCCCGCCACCCCCCCCCCCCCCCCAAATAAGGCTCTGTGTGTGCTGGTTGAAATACCCCGTGACCCAGAACACTGGATAAGCGGTAGAAGATGAGATGATATGACATGACAAACATTTTGATGACCTCAACATCCTTCAAAATCTAATTTCCTCTTTAGGAATATAAATGAGCTTTCTCTAAATCCAGAGTTTGGGAGGTGACAGTAAAAAAAATGTTAGTGTGAGCCACTTTGGAGACAGGAAGGAATGAGGGAAACATGCTTCGCTCAGTGTTTGTGTAGAGTGTCGTGATGGCAGGGGTACGCGGCAGCGAGCGGGCAGAGAGAGAGAGAGAGAGAGAGAGAGAGAGAGAGAGAGAGAGAGAGAGAGAGAGATTTGTTTTCTGCTTGGGGAGTTATTTCAGGGTCTGGACGGGGCCCTGCGAGGCACAGCAGGCCAAAGAAAGCTGGAGGGCAATCAAAAAGAAAGTCTCCTTGCACATTTCACTCCACCTGTCCATCAGCGACTGCTGAAGAGACTGAAAACAACTTCATTCTTCCACGTGAGCGATGCACCTTTCATCTGCACTCTTCGAGACGGCAACAGGTTGAAGGGCCATGTGTGTGTTTTTCCTTTTTTTTTTTTCCATAAGTGGATGGGGGGGGGGGGGGGGGGGGGGCTGGATTTCGGTATTGGCTCCACCTGCAGCATGGCTGCCATATGTAGCACATGCTCTTACCAAAACACGTCTGATGTATGCGTCTGACCTTTTAGGGAGTACGATCAGCTCAGGTATAAAGTAAAGCCGCTTCCTGTAGGGAGTCTTCCCTCGTGTTCAGAAGTATTGTGTGCGCTCCCATACATTCACTCTGGGGGCGACAGACCATGCCATTAATCCAATTAGTGAAACAGCCACGTCAACGGGAGAAGTCAGGGCAGCATGACATAAATCTGATTCACGGTGACCTCGCCGGAGGTTCAGCAACACCTAGTGCTCCGTGTTCCCCTCCACACCTCATTGGGCGATACTTGCATACAGTATGTTGAAGGCGCAGTGTGTGAGATTTGGTGACGTCGCGCGGTGAACGTTGCGTGTTGTATCCATCACCTCACCCTCACCCTTCTGAACGTGCCCGGAGAACCTACGGTCGACTTCAGTTGTCATTCAAACGAAAAAGACGCTAAGTGCGTTCACTCCGGGCCCCTGTGAAAACTGAACTGACTTTAGGTTTTGTGCTATAAAAGAGATAGAAATGTGGAAATCCTCTGGATCTTAGAACGGCAAAATGGCCCTGCCCCTTTTTGGAGGAAAAACAATCAACCAGATAGCAACTGGTTAATAAATGAGCAAAATACAACATATAGAGCCACTAAAAGTCCACAATGTCACGTGAAGAATGCAGAAGATACATTAAAAAGATGACTTTGATCAGTTCAACATCATATCCCTTCCTCCTCTTACCTGTATTGACCCTTCTACATTTACTTCCTGTGTGAAAACCATGTCCTTGGTCCATACGTCACATTGGTGTGATGAGCACCACCTCGTATGACTCTGACAATAATGTGTCTGACAAGTAGTTTGGATTTATGATCAGTTCTGCAGCCAACCACCAGGAGCCCATCCAGGCATGCTTTGGCTTCACTTTTCGGGAACGTATATGTCGTCCATCTTTTATATACACCGTCTATGATCCCTTTTCAAGGATTTCCAAAGAGTGAGTTCACTTGCCAGGTTCGAGTGAAAGCTACATTTAAGGAGTCCAGCAAGAGGAGATCCAATCTCGACCTAATCTCCCAAAAACACAGGCTTTAAAAATTCTTGCTACAATGTTTTATTCCGGGAAATGTCAAAAATACTCTTTTTACAATGACATAAGGCATTTAAATTGGGGGTTACTGGATTTATCATAAAACATGCCCACGAGTCAAACCGTCCCGGGGTAATCGATTACAAACAGATTTCCTCGTCCACTCTCGACACTCAGAGAAGCGACGGCTCACACGTTACCCAACCAACAGGGCTGTTTTCACTTTTCTTGGAATTTCTGTTTGGGCAGGTGCACAAATATTTGTATGGCCTTCTATGACGGGCATGTTTTGATGATGCGGTGGTGGGGCATTTGTTTTATGTTGATGTGAGGGGGAGTTACCTGGACCATCTGGAGCACGAGCATCTCACTGGGGATTTGTGTGAGGCAGTGCATGTCGACAGATACCGTAATGCAGCTTTAGTCGGTCTTTATTCATGACGGACTTTACCGCTGGATTCAATATGGCCTCCTCCTGCTCCTCATCTATGAACCAGGAACACATGAGCAGATGTGGCTCTTACTACACATGGAGGATGAATAAGTGCAGCGCTGACCCAGAAAACAAGATGCTCCATTCATGTTGCTCACACCTGGCCTCAACCACAACACACACACACACACACACACACACACACACACACACACACACACACACACACACACACACACACACACACACACACACACACACACACACCTTTGATTCTGGGGCTACCTTATAGAAAACCAGCCGTAGAAAACCTCCGCCATAAAAACACATGTCAAAGAGGGAATTGACCTACACCGTCAACCTGACAGGATGAGAAATAAATATGTCGTGGCCCATGGACATCACAGTTCGATCGCACACCACCAGCTCGACAACACAAAACATGCCTGGGATCCATTCTGCCGGGGACGTGAGCACCGAACCTGCCAGGACATGGGCAGCACCGAGTCCTCGGAGAGCCTCCAACCACGCAGACCCAGGGAAACCAAGAAACCTTGTTGCAGAGTAAATACGTGCGCACGCACTCCCTGGACGACTGCTGATCCAATTCCTGTCATATATTCGCTCTGAGCTCAAGCCGATAGAACAAGGAGGTATTGTTAGGAAGCCATAACTCCAGACACCCAATCTGGCCTGGTGGGTGAAGCCTGCAGCCGACACGTTTTATATTAGACATTTACTCCGATGCCTGAATTTCCTCCTCAGCTCACAAACGATGTGTTAGAACTCACGCTCGGGGCCAACAGGTTTGTTCCTTTTCTTTCCCCCGCTGAGAGCATGTTTTCTCATGCCGCCATCTCCCAGCAAAGAAAAAAAAAGGATGGAATAAATAAAGCCCAGGCCAGTTTCTTCCTCCACGGAGGTCCACTGCTCTGTGTCCTCTATGGTCTCATGCTGTTCCAGTCTGGGGTCTTTGTGTTGGCACCCTGCCTTCCCAGAGCTTCACTCAGCTGATGATAGCATGGCCTAAAGTCACATCTGGGTAAGGGCCAAGCTGTAAGAGGGTCCAGATGGTTGGAAAGACCCCTGGCCTGCTTAGATTCACTGCCTTGTTTAACATAGGTGTGTTAGACTGGCACATTCTAAGTATTTTCCTCTTTTAAGGTGACTGCAATTAGATGTAATTTACACCCGACTAACTGCACCTTTAACTGGAATCTGTGAAGTAAATAGTGGAAGGAGTTTTTTGCACTGGGCAGGAGGGAAGGAGATCTAATTAGATGAACGGCTGGAGCCAGGCAGCTTGTTGTGTAATGGACTAACCGAAATGTGGATCAACGCTGCGTGTGTGTGTGTGTGTGTGTGTGTGTGTGTGTGTGTGTGTGTGTGTGTGTGTGTGTGTGTGCCTCAGGTGGAAGTTAGTTTGAAGAAACATAGAAAACAGTTAACAATTCAAAATAAACATGCATGGGATCAGATGGATGGATGGATGGATGGATGCCTGGATGGATGGATGGATGGATGGATGGATGGATGAATGCTCGAGCTTGAAATAGAGTCATGTTATTGCGCATGTGCATTTTCACTTATGTCATTTCAAAACGACGTTTTCTGAAAATATAAACCAACTCCAACCCGTTACCTCAGTCTGCAGCAAACACTAGGCTTTGTAAAAGCGAAGTTGACACACATCATGCAATCAGCGAACCTTGTGCGAGCCACAAGCGTGGCCTCTTTATCAACAACTGCTCTGAGAAAAGACGCTGTCGGGGCAAACAAGTTGAGCGCGAAAATAACCCCGTCACGGCGAAAACCAACACATTTCACTCTCTAACTCTCAAAACGCACTCCCATTAAAGAAGCGGTTAATTATTCCCTCTCAGCCTGCGCCCTCTGCTGCAGGCTTAATTACCTGGCTGTGAGGAAATCCAGTAGCGCTGTGGTCGAATAAAAGAAGGAGCAGTCCCGGCCATAATTAAGGGCTTGTGTCTCGGGGAGAGCCAAGAGCTAAGTGCCTGTAATTTCCACGTAAGGGCCATACATGAAAGCCAAACACCGCGTGATGAACATGACCGTGGAGGCAGTAACGCCGTAGGAAAACTTTCATAAACTAATTCCGCTTGACAGGACGGTCATTAATATCCATTTAATGTGTTCGTTTTCAGTCTGTCTGCACAACACTGTAAAGCGCCTCTGTTTGGAAAGTGGTCCTGCTCCGAAACTTGTACTGTCCATAAAGCTTGACACTGTGTTTGTGTATCTTTTCATGACCTCGGTTGCCTGGCAATAAAACTGTTATCTTTAGCTGAATGAGGGCGCGTGTGCGAATTGTCCTTTTATTTTTTTTTTTTTTTAAATGCACATGGAAAGTTGTTTTTTTTTTTACTTACGTTTTATACAGCGATTGGTTCCTGGTGCCTGGGCCCAGCCGGAGCAGCACTGCTGACCTCCACAGACATTTGGCCTGAAGAAAAGACATAGAAAAAAACATTAGGAGCAGTTATATCAAAGTATTCAAAGTATTTCAGTTAAGTTAGTTGAGTCTGACTGAAACCACTGATCAAGTATATTGCAGGATTGCCGATGAAATGATGAATGATGGGGAAATGATGGACTTTACCTTTAAAGGTCAGCATGTGAAATTTAGGAGAAACACGTCAATTGACAGAAGGCGGCCATGTTGCACCACCATGTTTTGACAGTAGCCCAGAAAACTAAAACACCTTTTGAACTTTAATGACAGCTGACGGCTGCCTCACGTTCTCCGACATGCTCGGAAGAACGGCGTGAGGGGAGGGGGCGTTCATATGCGATAATGCTGATTCACCACAAGATGTCACTAAATCCTACACAGGTTTTAATTCGAAAAAAAGTTGATCTTATTAATTTTTCGAGGGAAAACCCTGAGGGTGTAGAAAGAATCTGGTTGCCAACACAATCACAGTTTCAGCTCGTCTCTCCGTGGCTCCTCTATTGACACGAACACGAATGGGATTACTCTGTAATCGCATTTTATTTGATATATAAAAAATTTCAGGGCAAGACACGAAACTGTATCCAAGCACGGACCCGCAAGTCCCCCATCGCCATGCGAGAGTCCAGAGTGAAAACAAAAACAGAGTTATCTGAGCCTTGTGGGGGATTAGACACACGGGACATGAAAAGCACCCTGCATCTCCTATAAATCACTGAGCAAATGAGAGATGACATGTTTTAAACAGTTAGAACTGGATTCTTTGCACTCTCTAATCCTCGCTCCGCGCCCGGGCCAACTTCTGCAGCAAAGGTAGATGAAAAGGCAGCAGACCGCGAGAGCGGCTTCGGGGCAGCGCGCCGGTGCACTGGCAAGCCTCCGTGGGCCCGTCATCTTTTCACAAGACATTACAGTAAGTGGATATCTGACTCGCGGTGATTCGAGAAGATAAGAGGGATTGACTCGTTGACCTCGGGCCGGACTGCGCTCATTAGATATACCGCAGGCGTCTCGGGGGGAACGCGGGGCTGCTCGGGCCCTCTGGCGGGCTTCGGCTTCGTCGTGAATCAGTCACGTGAGGCCGAGGTCCCGCGCCAGAGACGTCAGTCGTCACGTTGGACTTCCCGTCACGGGAATGGATCCCGACGCACGACTCGATCGGGATCACGCCCCGAGCGAGCGAATACGGACAAGGCGCTGTTCGCGGCTTGTTCCACTTCTCTACGTTGACGTGTCCCGGATCAAGCGGTCTGACAGGTGCACTGAGAGGAGCGAGGGCTGAGCCGGCGTGAGCGTAATGGGAGCGTTAAGTGAACCCAGCGCCGCTCGGTGCCGCCGGCCACAATAAACGAGTGGGAATTCCAGGAGGAAATGTGTCATGAGAGCACTTTCTCTCTAACAAGCAGCAGATGATTCATCCGACGCTGTAATGAATCAAAGTGTTAAAATCGCCGTGCAGACTAATGTTCCACAGATTTATGTAGTGCTACCTTTACGCCTCAAAGAGCCCCATTCATTTAACGCCGAGAAATGTATTTTTGGCAGCCGAGGCGTGTGCCCCCAATGCCGCAATAAAGCGTGTTGGATCTCATGGCTACGGAGCTATAGTTTCTTAATGCGCCACCTGAAAAAGACAGCAACGCGCCAGGGCTGCAGCTGCCTGCCTGGGTGACACGCGCGTGCAAGAAATGTTTCTTTTACAGCATGCGAGAGATCACTGCCCGTTGATGGCCCGGCACATTTAGGAAATGGAACGGGGATCCATGAAGTGCTGCGCGCGATCGCCGTCACTCCCTGGCAAGCGTTGGGTTTTCCCGGCTACGCACCATCTTTATTGACGAGAGTTTGGAGGGCATGCCGGTGGGCGAGGGAGCGGACCCTGAGGCACGGAGGAGTGAAACGCACGGGCCGTTAGTCACTCTGCGTTTTGTTTTCATCGTGCTTCGGGCCGAGCGCAGGTGAGCGCGTTCAATGTACGGCCACAGATGGCGAATCAATTGGCGGAATCCTCCGTTTGCTTGTAAAGCGCCCCCCATATAAATAACCCACTTCCTATCGGCAGGGGGCCCTGTTATGACACGCAGAAAGATGTATTTCACTTCTATCTCACTGTCTGCACCCAAAGGTGAGCCATTCATATCCATTCCTCCCTCTTTTGTTATTATGTAAACACTCTTCCCCCTCCAGTGCGTATCATGCTTTGTCCCTATGGAACAAACAGGGCTGGCTGGACGAGGGTTCGTTTCACAAAAACAAAAAGGGGCTCTTAATGTGGAGACGGCCCTCCGTCTGCACCACAGACTCTTCTCCTGGTGGATCCGAAACGGCACCGAAAAAGGGCCGTCGGACAAACATGAGTTTCCGATCAATCTGCAAATCTGCACAAATCTACAACAGCTAATGTTACGAAACGAGGCCCACGGGCAACGTGCGCAAAAGTGGGGGCCGTGCAGGCGCACTGAGGCGGCGGCTCTGGGCTCCTAACTACTACTTTAAAAACGCCGCGGAACGCGCGATAACGGGGGGAAAGCTGCGATAATGCAAATGCTGCGTGGGCCTGAAAACAGCTCCGAGCACAGTTCAGCCACTCGTACGCGTTTGCAGCTGATGACGTGAAGCATCCACTGTCAGTGGGTGATCTGCAGTGCACCGTTTCACCTCAGCCATTATCCCATGTCCTGCCATGACCTGGACGGATACATGAGTGTCAGTGAAACGTGTGGAGGGCAGGTCTGGGGAGGTCAGCCCACTGTGTCCAAACAGTTCCATCATCACACGTTTGTCTACACGCATCTATTGGTTGATTTACTTGTTTATTTGTCGCCTCAAATGAAGCTTGGAGTGGGCCACCACAGCTTGGCAGGACACCACATGCACTGATTGAGAGCAAAACGGGTCACGACAAATCAAAGACTGTGCCAGTGCTGGACGTGACAGAGCAAAGCACTGGTCACTGCTACGGAGCGTTTGAGTGTCACACTCTCACCCAACGAGCCTCCTGGCGTGGCCGGAGCCGGGCTTGCTGCTCTGCCTGCGGGTCACTTTGGGCGTCTGTCGGGCGGTGCGCTGCGTAACGTCCCGCTGCGCAGGGGCGCGCTCCTCTGGGGAGGCGCCCGCCGCGTGGGCCGGTCCCTCTCTGGGCGTCGGCGTGTCTTCCTCCGCCGTGACGGGAGACGCGTCCCTGGGCAGGCGGACCACGGGAGCCGTGTCGGCGGGTTGGGGGTGTGAGGATGTGGGGCCCCTTGGCGCCTGACCTTGACTCCTCACCCGGGGCCCCTGCTCCTGCTGTGAGCGGTGCGCGCCTGGAAACCTCCCACCTGTTGCTGCTGCTGCTGCTGCTGCTGCTGTTGCTGCTGAGTCCATGTGACCGACGACCACTCGCATGAGCGCGACGAGCAGAAGCGTCAGAACTGCGAATCCGATTCGGTCCATTTTTACGCACGGCAAAGTTTTTGAAAGTAGCGCGTAAAACGGAGGCGGATCTGGTTACGCACTCACTAAAATGCAAAAAAGACAAACAAAAAAAAAGAATAATGGCAGAAATGTGGCTCAAAGACTTTCAGCAGTGATCCTCTCCCAGGAATGAAAAAAGCCTGGGTACGTCTTCATAATGGCCAGGTACTGACTTTTACGCAGGGGTGTCTCCAGGTGATCCGCTCCAATCAGATCCTCTGCCTCCGGTGCTGAAGAGAAACAGCTTTACGCGTAACATGAATCCATCCGTGTGGATCTTGGATGAATGCGCAAGATGCGTAAAAAGCGCGGCGCGGCGTCCACCAGGGCTGCAGAGGCTGCGCTCCTGCTCTGAAGTGAGGGAGAGTTTGAATCGAGCTCCCATGAAGATCACCTCCTCCCCCTCCTCCCCCTCCTCCCCCTCCTTCTCCTCCTCCCCCTCCTCCTCCTCCTCCTCCTTGGATCTGAAGTCACCACCGGGAGCTTTTCTATTTTTTTCTCTTGCAGGGATTTGTGCGCTGCACCGGGGCAAGAGGGAAACTCCCCCTGCATGTGTTTGCTTCCTTCCCACCACCAGCTTCAGCCGCAGGGCTCGCTCCATGTGCCCGCTCCCTGCGCGCACTTTCTCTGCCCGGTTACATCATGTCACTGCGCCCTTTGCTCAGGGCCTTTAGAGCTGTGGCTATTCCATCTTCATCAATCACCACAGTAAAGGTGAAATGATGAATGATTTCAAACATCTGTGTTTTTTTCCCCCCCAATGTATTGGTTCGGGGTGTAAAATTTGAAGGTACAATGAGTGCGTTTTTCTCACATCGAGAGGTGAGGTTGGATGTTGAAGACGAACACCCTCTTCGTATCTCCCCCAAGACATGTAGGGGAGCCTTCAGCTTTCATTAAAACTCTTAGGTTTGTCCATTAAGTGTCACGTGATGGTGCAAATAAAAGAAGCATCGACCCTAAGGAGTGGAAATCAACAATTTTACCAAATAGCTGACTTTATCCTCATAAAAACATGGGTCCAATGAATTCATAGAAATGGAACTAATGTCATAAAAATCGTACAATTCGCACCTTGCGCCAGCACTGTTTTATCACAGTGCCATGAAACAACGTGGAGCACGTTCATTCAGTTTTCACTGCTGCACATCACGTGACAGAGACTATAACAAATAAAAAAAAGTGGATTCCAGATATTTGTGGGGCTATCGAAGTTGCTTGGATCTCAGAAAATTACAGAGTGAAGCTCCCACTTCAACCTCAAACCTTTTTTTTTTTTTTTTTTTTTTTTGAAAACTGCTCAGGTTATATAACAAATAGCATTCATCTCCCCCTCTGGATCCATGCTGCCTCATCACTTTCCCCTCTCACTCTCTGGAAACAACACATTAGCCTCCCCCCCCCCCCCCCCTTCTCTCTCATAAGAGCTTAAATAATTGAACGAGAGGTGGACCCCTCCTTTCGGTCAACCCGCAATGATGCACAAGTGGACCATGAGCATACCACTCACTGCCCTGCCATCCAAAGCACACACGCACTCGGCAGAGAGGAAGACGCCTTGTCTGCCCCAGTCTCCATCTCAACAAACACGAGACATATAAACCTCTGAAAAGTGAAGTGTCGGTATTTCTCAGAGCAAACATGAAGCTGAGCCTTGGCCCTGCATGAGCACCGCAGCTAATCGCAGCTCATCTTCCAACCCATGGAAAAAACAATTCTATGCGTTCGTCTCATGACTGTCCAGCAGTCAACACCCACCCACGGACCCACCCCTACAGGCATGTTGCCTACCTGGGGTCAGAGGCGCCTCTAAAAGCCATCAGGACTCTACGGAACGGACGAATCCACAAGGTGCTGCGTTTCAGCCCATTGAGCGCTGTGAGTTATGGAGGCTGCAGCCACATCAGTGCTGTACAATGTGTTTGTATTATATTTGGAAAGACTCTATTGAGAACCACTCCCTGACACCCCTCTCAAATTAAATGTTTATCGAAGTGATAGAGTTACAGGGAATGTTCTTGAAATGCATTACAGGAAAGTAACAATTTCCATACCATATCAATTCTCCAATAAAAAAAGGGTTCTGCTGCAATGTTAAAGGTGCAGTGTGTAAGATTCGGTGACATCTAGAGGTGAAGTTGCATGTTCACCTCACCCTCACCCCTCTGAGGATGCAGGAGAAGCTATGGTAGACTTCGGTTCTCATTAAAACTCAAAAAAATGTTTTGATGGTCCACTCTGGGCGACTGTAAAAACATGGCGGCTCCCGTAGAGAGGACCCGCTCCTCATGTAAATATACACTGATGGGCTCATTTCAGGGTAATGGAAAGAAGAAGAAGAAATATTTAGGGTCACAAATTCATGAAAATGTCTAAATGTAATTGTTTCGTAATACAGACGTAACACTCTGCACTTTAAAGTCACTTTCCAACAAGTGATCTATTTTTCTATTTGAAACCAAAACTAACCAGATCATTTGTTGTCATTTTGTTCTTTATGTTGAATGCGTGTCCTTCGCCTCTTGAAAGAGATTTGATGCTCTCTCACAGAGTTTGGTAACAGGAGTCCGCTCTCACAGTGCTTCACTTTTATTTTTATTTATAAAGTTGGAATAATTAAAATGGCAGATGCAGCTGAAGTTGGAGAGGTATTAGAAATGGCAGGGTCAGGTGAAAAATATTCCAAATAGAAGGAACACAAACATACATGGTTCAATGAATGATGTTATTAATTCTATTATTATATGTTATTAGGATGTATAATAGCTCACTAATGAATAATCCTCATTAATTATCGCGTTTCGGGGTTTAATTAAATACAAGCACCAATCGACCAACAGCAAAACGACACCATCCCACACACTTAGACGCCAAGTCACTACATTTCCCAGCTGAACTTGAACACACCGCGCATCCGCAACTCAAAACAAACACACAAACAGCGTAACTAACTAATGGGAACAATGTTCTTACCGGCTGCCACTCCAGACCTTGGGGATACAACAGGAACCATGAGATGAGCCAATAACTGATCAAACATTTCCACGTAACCGCTCTCACTTCCGGCTCACTCGGACCGTCATCTGAGACGCCATAGGGGGTCCTTTTAAATTCCCCGGGTGTAATTATTTCCGCCCGATCATAATGCCTGATTGAAAATGTGTGGATTCCTGTTTCCAAACTCCGCAGGATGGCGTCAAATCTCTTTCAACTGGAGAAGGACACACATTAAAGAACATAACTTAACAACTGTAAACATCCCAGAGGTTTAGGTGTAAACTTCTGGCTTCTTTTTTTATCTGATGTGAAGGTAGTTTCACGTAACAACAATATCAGTGATCTATACAGCATATCTACTACTCAACTCTGTTGCTATGTTTGTTTCTATTTGCCCACTTCTATGGAAAGTGTATGAATAAACAGGTGGAGCAGAGCAGTACCACCGGAAGCCATCGGGGGCAGTGTAACTGCAGCTAGATGACCACTGAGAATGAAGAGGAAAATTCAGCAATGGTTTTCGAAGAGGGGCAAGAATCATCTTATGTGTTGTCACTTCATCTGAGACATTGTCCACCATCCACACTTGATTTTGCTAAAATTCCAGGCTCTGTGCTGCCCTCTTGAGGAAGTACTTCTGAACAACATAGCCACATAAAGGCTGCAAGAAAGTATGTGCTTAAAGGTGCAGTGTGTAAGATTTGGGTCATTTTTGTCACTTCGAAAAAATATTACAAAAACAATTACATACTGAAAGTTCCATGAATTTATAGTCACGTAAATATTTTATTATTTGACCTCATTAAAGTATATTTACATAAGTGTGTGTGTGTGTGTGTGGGGGGGGGTCCTTTCTTTGGGGGCCGCCATGTTTTTACAGGAGAAAAAGTGGACGTACTCAACATCTTTTGAGTTTTAATGACAACTAAAGTCGACCATTGGTTCTCCTGCATGTTCAGAAGTGTGAGGGTGAGGTGATGGCCACAACATGCAATTTCCCCCCTCTAGATGTCACCAAATCTTACCCCCTCCACCTTTAAACCA
>JAFBJT010106392.1:13109-24792 GCA_016785325.1 Chascanopsetta lugubris
AAAAACTGAAAATGCCAAACAACTTTATTTCCATTCGTTTACACATGAACCGATACTTCCCTGCTGTTTCTCTGCTGCTTTCAATTGATCAGACTCGGTTCACTGAAAGAGCTGTCGCAGTGTGACGCATGACTCCGGAAGCTGTATGACCTCATATCAGAGATCATATCCTATTGAGCCGAAAGTGAAAGCTCCAAATTGCTTCACAGTCATTCTCTGTTTCTAGTTCATCCCATAAAACAGGTTTTATCGATGGCAGTCTTGGTGGCGCCCTGAAAATCCAGACATATTTCTACCACTGCTCGACTTAAAAATCGGCTTCTAAATGATGGTGAATTCCCCCCTCTCGCCGAGGATTTAGTGGCAGGGCCCTTCATTCTCTCGAGGTTTGATTTAAAAGTGTCTCTGGTGAACAATACACACACAGACGGCGATGTCATGCTATGCTCCATGATAAACGCCACTGGAGCCCGTTCGAAGGGTGGATCCCACCAGGCAGCCAATTAGGTCGAACCAAGAACCCGCCACAACGCTCCAGAAAACATGGATTTTCCGAAGGCGCGCGGCGCCGATGTGCACCCGTGAGCCGAGAGCACTCGGAATAACACGCGATCAGGGTAAATCAGCGGTGGCAGCCAAGCGGAGTGGTGATGGAGCCTCGAGCGACACGCATTCTCGCACATCGGGGGATTTCAGTCGTCGTGTTTGCTTTGGCTTCAGCCGCATTCACTGTCGAGAAAGCAGGGGGAGGAGCTAAAGAGTGTGATGGCTCATCCCGGCTACTCTCCTCCTCATCCTCATCCGCCCACCCTCATCCGCCCCCCCCCCCCCCGCCCGCCCGCCCTCTTCCTTCTTTTCTTTCCCCCTCCACTTCAATTTTCCTGGCCCCCTCAACCTGGATTCTGCAGGCCTCTCCAGCCACTGGCCCCGGGCCCCCAGCTTCAGCCCCCCACCCCCCCTGACTATGGCCCGGCCTCCAGGCCTGCTGGACTGGCTCATCTGGTATTTGTCCTGAAGGGGGTGATAGATGGCTGCTGCACGCTGCACCGCTTTGGGTCCCTGGTTCGCAACGGCTCCACCACCAGACCATGGAAAATCAAGGTAAAGCATTTTCCACATTAGCAGCTTTACCAAGAGGATACACAGTAAGCGGATATCGGCTGTAATTACCCAACATCCCCCCCACCCCCACCCCTAAAACCACCACAGAAGAAAAAGCCACACATAATTATCTCCAAAAAAAAAATTAAAAAAAAAAAAAGGAAGAAGAAACTCCATTCAACACACGTTCAAGTGAAATTGCAAGTGATGCAGTGGAAACATTGGGTGGAATCGTTTTGAAAAACTAGGTCAAAGTTGAAAGTCAGGTCAACTCTCTGGAACATAGTTCCATAGTTGACCTTCTGAGTCCATGGTTGCCCTTTTTCCTCCCAGGCAGTTCATCAGTGTGTTCGTGACGAAACACAAACACACTGATGGAACTCTCCCAGCTCCCTGTGTTGTCTGTGGAGGCGGCAACATGTTTGAACACAGACAGCCTCCACAGAGAAAACACCACACATGTTTTAAAGGTACGGTCTGTGAGATTTTGGTCATTCTTGTCACTTTTAGAAATGTTACACCCTGGCATTTGTAATGGATTTATAATCACCTCATTCTTTTTTATTTTGAATCCATTACCCTTACACGAGCCCATCAATGTATGTTTACACAAGGAGTATTTTTGAGTTCACAACATCTGAAGTCTACCATGGGGTTGTCCTGCGTGCTCAGAGCGGTGAGGGTGAGCTGACGGATACAACATGCAACTTCGCACCTCTGGATGTCGCCAAATCGTACACACCGCACCTTTAAAGGATGCCGACAACAGTGTCTACGTGTGAGGATGAGGTCCGCAGACTCTTGAAACATCGGAAAGGCGCTTCAGCAGGAGGACGGAAGAAAACAACAATGTGTGTAGTTCAAGTCTCCGTGCTAATATTCACACATCGCACCCTCTCATGTGCTCGGCACTGTCTCCTGTCAATCACTACGGCAGGTTCTACACTGGGAACCTGAGAGAGGAATGAATTGCTTGACTCTCGGACTGGAGTCGGGGCTCTGACCTGCGCAGGGCACCATTAACCATGTGGGACACTGTAACAGTCTGCTGATGTGGTGCTTGACGTCAGCTTTACTGGGGAATCAGAGACACGAGTGACGTAAACGGTGATGCAATAGCGCGGTCTCCATGGAGACGTAGCCTCTCCGGTGTGACATCGTCAAATATTTTCACGGATTTTCAAGTTAGGCGCCATACATACATTTATACTTTTATGTGCCATGCACGTCTTTTAAAAGTGGTTTTATATTTGAGGCAGGAACGGTAAAAAAAGGAAGTGCTAAATCTTTCTCACACCCTTAGTTGCCTCCAGAGGGCGATTCCTGTTTCAACACATTCCCAAACACAACAGGTCGTAATGCTGAGTAATATAAAATGACAAATCATACAGTATAGTAATAAATGAGAACACTTAAAACTTCGAACGTCAGTGTTTCTATCAAACAGTGGGTTTGGACAGTAGATTGACTAAGTTTTTGTGCTGTTTTATTTTATCTTATTTTTTGTAGACATTCTTAATAGGACTGCTACTTTTCTCTGTTATCCAGCATTCTACAGCAGTGCTTCTCAACGGGTGTGTCCCGCTTTCAATGGGCTGCAGGCGTTTGAGCAGGAATGGACAAAAAAACTCCTGTGCTTTTATTTTGAAGAGGATTTTTTTATGCATTGGAGCTCCTTGTGCACTCATCAACAGTAGGTGATGTCCCACTAGATGCACTTTTTGGTTTTCAATTTAGAATGCAGATAATTGAGCGCAGCTGATTACCCCCTCTAGCGTCGCCACCTGCTGGTCGTTTTTGTCTTGGCACACTGTGATAGTCTGTGTTATCCCTGGGTTCAAACATCTTTCCAATAGATTCATTTTGGAAGTTGAAAACTCTCCTTGATTTGGGTTACGACTTGTCATTAAGAGGTATTTGGCTCCAAAGCCAAACCAATTGAGAACCACTGTTCGACAGAACACATCAAATCTTTCTCCTCCGCTGCATCTCTGACCTGCTCTCACTGGCTGTATGTGTTATGTAACACCGGATAACACAGGCAACATTGGACCACGAAGAAGCCCAAACTCAGTTTTAATAATGTAGCAGACTATTACATCACTGCTATGTTACTGACTTTGCTCAAATGGAGAGGATAATGTAGTACAGCTCATTAAATGTTACTCTATCTACTTGTGTTTTTACTTAAAGGAGCAGTGGGGAACCTTTCAAACATGGCAGCTCATGGTGAAGTCTTTGAATGAGCTCTTTATATTTACATCAGGAGCGGAGCCTCTCCACAGAGGCTGTCATGTATTTACATTGGCCCAGAACAAAAGTAAAAAACCTTTTGAGTTATACTGATACATCCATGGGCCCGTCCAACAATTTCCACACACTGTACCTTTAAAGGTGCAGTGTGTAAGATTTCGGTCAATTTTTGTCACTTCCATCTATAAAAATAGAATTACAAATTGTTATATGTAGACTTTTTTTTTTTTTTTTTACAAACGTATAATCACCCCAATGTATGACTTGCTTGTAACCTAACCCTTACATTAGCTTTGATCTACAGTATATTTACACCAGGAGCGGGTCCACCCTATGGGGGCGGCCATGTTTTTACAGTAGCCGGGAGTGGACACACTAAACATCTTTTGAGTTTGAATGATAACTGAAGTCTACCATAGGTTCTCCCATACGCTCAGGCGGGTGAGGGTGAGGTGACGGACACAACATGCAACTTCACGACCACACGCCACCAAATCCTACACACTGCACCTTTAAGTAAAGTGCTCGATTCATCCCTCCATTCTCTTTTACAGCCTCGTGTTCACAGAGACCGTTAATTGAAGGTTTATGGAACCAACATGTGCGGCACAGCAGCTGAGATGGTATGACACTGACTAACGGCTTCTTAACATTCCACCCCTGCAGCCACCCACTCAACTCCTGACCGCAATAAAAACACGGAGATTTACCCCAATTGTCAGTTGTTTTGATATTAGCCCTTGGCCCCGGTTGAGTAATGCAGGCTCAGGTCTGTTTACTTTCACTGCTGGGAATCGATGATGCATCGGCCCCGTTTGCGGGCGCCTGACTCACCGATGACACGCGCCTCCCGCCCTCCGACACGGCGCGGTGGTGCGGCGCGCCGCCGTCCGTTCCCTCCTAAGATGTGGTTAAAAATAAATTCCAGAACAAAGTGGACGGCAGCGGGACGGGCCTCACACTCGGCTGCTCCCAAGCCGAGAATCATGTGCTCGCCTCGGAAATTGTCGAAAAATCTTCTTGACTGCTCCCGATTAACAGTGAAGGTCGAGCACCAGAAAAACGACGGGGCAATTTAACCCCCGGCATGGGGTCAATTTGACCCGAATGGCTTCCCATTAAGCATGATCAAATTGTTATTTTTCAACCCATTAAACCTTTTCCCCTCACGTCAATTAAGCCAGAACACACTGATTCCCCGGCCGCTGCATACGTCCTGTTTCAAACGGCAAATGACTCAACAATTAGCCGAAGACGTCTTCAAAGTGTTTTGGGCCAGAGGCGCTCGCTAATCATTGCTCTCCAAAGTCGGGTGGGAATCCCTCCGGCACCGAGGTCAACGGGGTAACACCAACGGCAGCGTATAACAAAGAGGAAACTTCAGTGCTGCCATGGCGACGGCCCTCAATGAAACCCTGTCATGACCATGGGATCCATGCGGGACATGACCCGGGGGTATGATGGTGCAATGAGGTTCAGGGAGGAAGCCTCTCTGACTGCACTGACCTGTCTGCTCGAGCCCCCCTGGGCACAAACACACACACACACGCACACACACACACACACACACACACACACACACACAGGCCTCCAACAGATGTTTGAGAAAACTTACCCCATTCATCATGACACTGTAGAGGAATCTCTTTGAACTGGAGCTACTACAGAAGTTCGTAGATGGATGGATGGATGGATGGATGGATGGATGAATGGATGATAGATAGATAGATCAATGTATAGACAGACAGACAGATGCATCAAAGGATGAATGGATGGATGGATGAATGAATGGATAAAAGGATGTGCTGATGCACAAACAGAGTGGATGGAGAACAGGCCTGAGTTTTCTGGTTGTCTCGTGTCATTGGTCAGCTCGTAAATCAGAGCCTCAAGGGGGCCGTTGGGCTAGACATGTTATTGTGCAACACCGCTGACGACACACACACACACACACACACACACACACACACACACACACACGCACACACACACAGGCGTAAATGTCCACAGTGGAGTGTGAAGTCATGGCTGGGGGGTTTCAATCAGCCCGAATGGAACTTGCCTTTCCCTCGCACTCTCCCATGACACAGCAGTAGGGTTCAAATCACCCGAGGCAAGAAGACCGAGACAAACTATCAACAACAATAACTGTTGCAATGCTGATTTTAAAAAACGACACCAAAAAAAAAACACCCCAGATTGTGCAATTAATTTCCAATAATATAAAATTCGGCGGCAACAACAGCAGAGGCGTTCGCATTTGCAGTGTCTTCGCTCAACATTCCAGTCCAGTGTGATGTCAAAAGGATTCATATGACTCAGCTGCCCGTACGTCTGAGTTTTATACCCCGGCACGCCGTGGGGGCACAGGAAGAGAGGCCCCGTGTGTCCAGAGCGCCGTCTCCTGAGCAGCACTAAGCACCCAGCAGGCTTCAAGGACTGAGTGTTCATTAGGGAGCCGAGTTTTAATAAGCCTGCAGACAGACATGCTGCTCCACGGCCCCCAGTGCCAGGAGAGGTGAGATTACCGCTCCCTCTGATCCTCATGACTGTACACGGCATCGAGGATCCACGTACGTGACCCGGCGTTCACCGGCGTCACACCGTTTACCACCGGAGCAGGGGGGGAAATGGGGGGGGTGCGGGTGCGTTTCTGCACAAATATGCCACAGTGGAATTATGGGTAAAAGAGACGGACTGGTGAAGTGTAAGTGAAAAGGGAGCATGTGTTTCCTATTCACACCAGCTCTGTGGTGTTGTGGGCCGGGGCAGAGTGCCTTGCCCAAAGGCACGTAGAGAGTGAAAGGTGCAAGCGTGGGACTCAGCTCCCTTCCCTTTAATTATCCCCCCAGCAGGTCGTGAGGCGTGAGTTAGTGACAAACTGCGACTTTCTGCCACTGCTCTTTTAGATTTGACCATCGGGGCTGAAGTGTTCACATGCTGAAAGTGGCAAAGTCTCCTTTTATGGAAATACAGCAGAAGGGTTTAAAGGTGCAGTGTGTAAGAGTTGTTGAGATCTAGAGGTGAAATCGCATGTTGGATCCATCACCTCATCCTCACCCTTCTGAACATGCAGGAGAAACTATGGTCGACTTCAGTTGTCATTAAAACTCAATAGATGTTTAGTAGGTCCACTCTGGGCTACTGTAAAAACATGGCGGGCCCCATCGAGAGGACCCACTCCTCATGTAACTATACATTCATGTGCTCATTTGAGGTCATGGGAACAAAATAAAACTTTTTGGTGATTATAAATTCATGAAAATGTCAGTATGTAATTGTTTCTTTTAGGATTTTGGAGTAAATCTTTTTTTAATCTTATCTTAAATATTCTTCAGATTTTGTCCAAAGATAAACGGATGAGACTTCAGTGGCCAAAGGTCAAAGGTCACAAAGACCTTATCAAATATCATATGGTGACTGTCCAATTTGTGTCCAATCCTAACTTTTTCAAATTTGACGGACACGTGACGACATGTCGTTTCCTACACTTCACTAAACACTGCATTTACTCACAACTTCAGATTTTGGAGAAAAAAAAAATCCACAGTCATCACATATAACATTTTCATACGTGATCGCCGACTAAAACACGTATTTTCATCCTACTGTCAACGCTGCCTTTTGAATCACACAAATCCTTCCCTCTAATCCAGAGGTAAGACGAGAGCTGCCACGTCCGAGCCTTCGAATGTGAATGTGCGCGAGTGAGCGGCAGCGATTGGGAGTGTGGCGACAGATGAAAAGGCACGATCACCTCAAGACCCCACTCTATCACTCTGTCATTACGGAGTGAGCCGAGCGCGATCACCAAAGCCCTGGGTGTGCGCAGCCTCCGTTCCTCACGCTCACTCTTGGCCCGGCCCGCACCACTGTTTATCCAGGGGAGAGGTAAATGACCGAATGAACAAAAACAAGACGACAGCTCGGTGATGGACACAGCGATTATTCAGAGCCGTGAACAAAACAATAAGGTCGTGAAATTGTCCGTCAACTGTTTCTACTTAGCTGTGACGGTCCTGAGATAAGATAACCCCGCAGGAATCAATCACGGGGCCTTGCGTGCGCAACGCTTTGCATGACAGCGTTTGATTTAGCTCCGTTCTGTGTGGGATGTTTGGATTTCAGAGGGAAAATTTGGCTGGAAATTTTGCTCTATTTTTGTTTTTTTTTCGCTCCGTACCAGGTTTTATGTTTAGGATTTCATAACAGGGCCGACGCAGAACGGAATGGACTTGCATTTACAAACAAGCCCCGGTGTGTGTTTGTTGCTGCAGATGGATCCAGGCTACTTTCAGCCTTGCCCCCCTCTTGAAAACAAACAGATTCCGCGGCACTCCGCCCAAACAACAAGGACAAGACAGTGATTTGACCCCCCACGTCAGAAAAGTTAGCCTGGCTACTATTAGCAGGGCTGCAGTGGCGCAGGTGGTATCGGGCCGTACTACTGTTCCCGCCCCCCCATCCCCCCCCCACCCCCATCCTACCCGGCCCCCCCACTCTTTTCATCAGGCCAGTTTGCGAGCATGTGATCAGAGGTTTGATAATCACTGGCCGTGATCGCTCGCAGACGCACCCGACCATCTGTCCGCCATTTAGCCCAGAGAGTGATTCAATGTTTGCGGCGAGCGGTCGGATCTCCTCATTAGATCATCGCGTCTTCCATTATGATGAGGGATGGTGTCATGTTGGGTCATTCTTTTATAAGGAGACATTTACATCCGTGTCGGCGGCCAAGCCACATCTGGAGGCAACCTGGGGCCTGTTAATCACAAACCTAAACAGAAAATGGCTCAATCTGCCCGTCGCAAACACCCAAGAACTCCATTATCGTTGCATAACCGTCTTTATTATGTCATTTGTGCGAGAGGACAGAAAAACGGGGGGTTCTCATGAGTAGGTATCGACGGGGTAACCAGCACAAGCTGTCGGCGAGTCGACTGAAGACATGTTACGCAGCCTTTCGCTGGACTTTTGCGTCCGTCTTTCCAAGAGTCTCGGGGCAAATTCCTCGCTGATGTCGTGTTTACTTTGCCACAAACATCTCACCGTTGCATTCTTCGAGCGAGCGTAACACAATTGCGGATTTATTTTCAGCGGACGGAAAAATAGCTCCACCGCAGTCTTCGCACAGCGCTGATGAAATGTGCGCGGCCTCGCTGAAATGATGACAGCGGTCTGGAATGGACGGCTCGAGAGGATGGGGATGGGCGGATTCCACGAGGACGCCGAAAAGAGTACGCCGGGATGCCGGGAAGGAGACAAAGGGCAGGACAGATGACGGCCAATGGGATTGATTGTGACACAATGACAGGAGTGTACAGAGAGTGCGGAACACCGTTGTGTACATTTGCGGGGATTCCTGACATCACCGGTGGGGCCTCGTCCACGTCCGTCAACTTGGTCCAAACAAATCCGCCCGCCTCTCCTCTACCAGCCCCACATCTCACGGCAGCGAGGCCTTGTCAGTTGCATTCTTTTGGACATCTTTGTTGAGTCTGTTGGAAACGGCAACGCGTAAATACATTCTTGGTTTTGTCAGGAACACATGACTCGGTCGGAGTCACTGACCAAAACGTGTGTTGATGTTGTTGACGCGACTGAAACTGGATGGGTCGCGTTTCACATCAATAACATCTATCGTCCCATTCCATCATCTTCGCCCGTCCGTATGTGACTCCTACATCTCCAGAACCATCCATCCAATCAGCGGACTGATGTGGTTCTGTGGTTCTGAAAACTGTCGAAATCTTGGTGCTGCTTTGGTGACCTCACTCTTCTGCGGTTGATCTGTTTCTCAGGTTTTTAAGGTGCAGGAGAACCTATGGTAGAGTTCGGTGGTCATTAAAACTCAAAAGATGGTTTAGTACAAATACCATTGTAGGGCTATTGTAGAAACATGGCAGCCTCCATAGAGGAGAGCTGCTCCTCGTGCAAATACATATCAATGGGCTCATCTAAAAATCATTCAGAAATGACAGAAATCGTACGCACTGCACCTTTAACTGCTTTGGTCTCAGTTTGGCCCACATCTGGCCCAAATGCAACACAGAGTGATGGTGCTGTTGACCACATTTGGGCTAAAAGTAGGTCATGGTAATACTCCATGTCAGCCCAAGGTGCAAAATGTGGCCTGACTTTATTTTGAGCATTTGAAGTCATTTCCTGCTTTTACCACATGATTCGTTTTAGGGTCACATGCAGATTTCTGCTCGTCTAGAATCTCCAGTTTGTTTTTCGGGGGGATATTTGGACCACATTTCCCTGCGCAAGAGGCGTAAATATGGCCTTCAAAATAAAAGGAGAGTCGTACGAAGAAGCGGGATGATCAGTTCGGGCCCAGCCTGTCTGAGACAACCGTCGCACCCAAACCCAGGGACATTTCGGAGGTGTCTCGGGTTAACTGTAGGGGGCAGTGGTGACACATCCTTACGATCAACCCACCAAAACATCAATGGTGGCTCCCGGCTGATGACCCCGCCGGCAATGGCAATGTGAAAGGCCCTCTACCTGAGTCTAACTAACACCCGTTTTATTTTGGGCCACAACAAGGTGCTGTGTCATGGTGGTCCACCTGTGACTGCTGTCCAGGATGTGACTGCTGGCTTAGGGGCTGCTTTCGGGCTGTATGTGGCCCCCGAACTGAACTGAGGAGCCGGACGCCCCTTACTCAGGGGAAGCGTTCAACCCAGGTCACGAGTTCCGAATGCATCCAATGCAGATTGGAGCCGCGCTGTCATTTGAGCCGCATGTGAATTGCAACGTGAGCAAATGAACACAACCGTTGACACCTGGATGATATTAGATTTTCGAACCGGTGGTTGGGGGGGGTGGGGGGGGGGGAATACTGCAGGTTACAGCGCGAGAAGCACGCTGCTGCCAGCATCATCACAGGCCAAGTAAACAAGCCATTCCAAACAGGCAGGGATACCGAGGCCCCACACGCTTTGACAGACCCAAATCAAAACGTTAATCCCCTTCGTAGAAATAAGGATAAACACAGGAATCGTTCGACTCTTTCCGAGATCATCTTCAAGCTACAACCCTGCCGACGTGCCTGGCCCCCCCCCCCCCATATTCCGAGTGTCTCCTGTCGCGTTGACCCCTGCTGTGAGCTTCATCGCCCCCCCCCCTCAACTCCGTCTTCGCAGGAAAACAAATGTACACGGGGGAGCTCCACACAGCTCACACCCACAGCAAAGTCAACCCCGTCTGCCTCGTCCCTGGGGGGCCTCTCTCACGTCCTCGCTCGTCCCGGCTCTTTAAAGTCCGGGACGGAGCGCCTCGGACGGTATCCTCATCATCCCGCCGGGGGGCGGGGGGGGGGGCTGACACCCCTCAAAACAGGAAGGGACTCGTGCCTTGACCCACAAAACGAGCGGAGGGAGGCAAAACCCGGAGCCGGTGACATCATATCCTCTTTTGAGTCGACTTGGACGTGGAGACCAAGACGAAAGGGGGGGGGAAGCGGGGGACCTGCAGCATGACCGGAGACAATCTGTTGTGCCTTTCACTCCCCGTGATTGCGCGCGCACCCAATCCAAGTTCGCACAGCACGATGAGTGTCAGGAGGAGTCACGTGGACGCGCGGCTCGGGGATGAGGTCAGGATGGAAACGCGCCCTCTCTCTCACACACTCTCTCTCTCACTCTCACACCCTCTCGCTCGCGCTCTCTCTCTCTCTCTCTCTCTCTCTCTCTCTCTCTCTCTCTCTCTCTCTCTCTCTCTCTCTCTCTCTCTCTCTCTCTCTCTCTCTCTGAAACTCGGGTCATTGATTATTTGACTCAGCTGATTATTCGAGTGTAAACAGCAAACTCCAATATCAGATCACGCGCTATGAGAAGTCGGCGTGACGCCCGGATTTCACCCCGATATCTGGATTTGTCTCTGTGTACCCGGCCGCCCGGTCTCTGCCTCCCATTGGTCGGCGCTTTTGCGGCAGGTGCGCGCCCCCTCTCGCCCCCGAACAACCGGCCCCGGGCACGTTACATTGGGCTCAGTCTCTTTCACGGCCTGTCGCGGGGCCCGTGCCAGTCACGGCTCTCTCTCTCTCACACACACACACACACACACACACACACACCGAGCTCAACGTGCACAGATCGAACCGTTACATTATGGTCGCGTCCTCCGAGCGCCTGTTAGACTGTTTCTCTCTTGGCAGGTCGAACAGCACCGAGGTGACAGTGATATGTGGCTCAGGCTTGTAAACACTCTTGTGACTGTAATCTGGCCGGTGTGTGTGTGTGTGTGTGTGTGTGTGTGTGTGTGTGTGTGTGTGTGTGTGTGTGTGTGTGTGTGTGTGTGTGTGTGTGTGTGTGTGTGTGTG
>JAFBJT010106392.1:33643-92744 GCA_016785325.1 Chascanopsetta lugubris
TTGAGAGATTTTTGTCACTTCTAAAAACATTACATTTTCATGTATTTATCATCACTTTTTAATCAGTTACCCTGAAAAGAGCTCATTCGTGTACATGTACACGAGGAGCGGGCCCATGTTCGTACAGTAGCCCAGAGTGTGTTTGGAGTGTTCATGAGAACTGAAGTCGACCACAGGTTCTCCTCCATGCTCAGAGGGGTGAGGGTGAGGTGACGGATACAACACGCGACTTCACCACTAGATGTCATCAAATCGTACACACTGCACCTTTAAAAACGATGCAGAATCTGACGTGAGAAGAGCAACATTTCGATAATTCGACATCATTCGAAATAAAATTTGGACATTTCTCGAAATCTCTTGAAATGTCTTCACCTCACAGGTGAATTTTAATTGCCTCCCTTTAGCCTGCCTCTCTCCATCCTGCACTAACTTTGAATCCTCTTACAGGTGGATTATGGGACTAAGATACCTATACAGAGAGAGAGAGAGAGAGAGAGAGAGAGAGAGAGAGAGAGGGGATGAGCGAGAGGCACACACAGTGAGAGAGCAAGGAGTTCAGGCAGGTGGGGACACAGAGAGGGGAGAAGGAAATGGGGAGAACTCCTCAGCAGGCCGGGATGGAGGGGGCCTGGAGATGCTCAGTGACTGGGGTGAGTAGAACCTTCACTTCCACAGGTGGAACCGTCAACAGGTTACATGTCGTTATCGACACGACCATGCAAGTTTGAAAGGAAGGAGAGAGAGAGAGAGAGAGAGAGTGGAGGACATGCTGAGTCAGGTCAAACTGATGTAAAGGCGCCTGCTCCATAAACAGGAAGCAGCGAAAATGAATTTGCCGCAGTGGCATTGGAAAGCGCCGTGACCATGGACCTGATTAGTAACTTGGCTCGGTTGCAGTCTGGACCTGGGTTTGGCCCGATGAGCATCGGACATGTTTAATCTGTGGACCCGAGGACAAACTTCACCAATGTGACACTCGCTTCTCCACGCGAGGCCGTAATGTGTTTCTTCTGTCAGCCAAGACCGTTCGATGCTAATCCAATACAAAACACATATTCGTAATCAGGGCTCGTCTGAGTGGATGTGACTGTGCTCACGTGCACAGAACGGCCTGCTGGTGAAAACGTGCTGGTGCGACGTGGCGGCCTCCATAGATATAGAAGTCCCCAAACACCTGTTGATCAGTCAATCGGAGAAACTGCACACCGCCCCTTTAAAGACGGAGGCGATCAAATGTGTTGTCTGCGTTGTTGATCCCTGTAGGAGGAGCCTGATTCGCGCCTGAGTGACACGCCCACTCTCACGGCCCAGGCAGGGACACACTAACCCAGGGGGGAACAACCATGTCTCCGCTGTCCCCAAACCAGCAGCCGGGCTGGAGTGTGTGTTCCGCTCTGTGTGTCCTCGTGGTGCTGCTCCCCGGGGCCCACACGTACGAGCTGAACACCACCACCCGCAACGGTGGTGGCTCGCAGTGTGGGGAGTACTCCAACCAGGTGAGTGTGACCCCCCCCCCCCGTGGACCCCACTCATTCCAGTCCCCTCGTTCCCCTCTAGGGGGTCATATATCCTGCCCGTGCAGCAAAACCGTTGACCGTATATCAAGATGGACGTGGCGTCCCTTGTCGGCCATTTTGCCGAATCCTTAGCTCCTCCTCCGCCTGGTTCCCGGTTCATTCAAAAACGTGGTGCCGTCACCTCATTCGCAGTACGCCACAGTGTCCGTTTAGAGACCACGCC
This sequence comes from Chascanopsetta lugubris, assembly GCA_016785325.1. Classification (NCBI taxonomy): domain Eukaryota; kingdom Metazoa; phylum Chordata; class Actinopteri; order Pleuronectiformes; family Bothidae; genus Chascanopsetta; species Chascanopsetta lugubris. The sequence continues at coordinate 35,387 of JAFBJT010106392.1, forward strand.
CCCAAATATGCGTAATTTCAAACCGTTTCACCTCTGAAGTTGGCCATTTTAACATGGGAGTCTATGAGGATTTGCTCCCTTTTGGAGTCTGCCCCCAGTGGCCAACCCATGAACTGCAAGTTGTTTCACTTCCCACTGTGCTTCATCCGGCTGCACCGGAGGTTTCCCCTCGAGTAAAACAGGCTATTTCATAGATGACAGGAGGTTCTTAGAGTGAGGGAGGAGCCTTTCTCCCCACTGGGTGCAGCCAACAGGAGTGTGTACGATTTGGTGACACCCTGTGGTTAAAGTGCATATTGCACATGCCTACCCCTCACCTGACCCTTGCTTTCCATGCACGTGGGGAAACGTGTGGTAGCCTTCAGTTATAAAACAAAAAAAATGCAAAGGCTGCTTATTTTGTCCATTTTGGGCCACTGTAAAAAACAAACATGGTGGTGCAACATGGCGGCCTCCAGAGAGAGGAGCAGCTTCATTTCTGCCAATAGGAATGCAAAGGTAACCTCCAACCCCAACCCCTCAACAACAACAACAACAACAGTGGAACCTAAGACTTTCCCGTCAGGTGCAAAAGCTCAGTGGATTTGAGCTGAAGGGTGACATATCTCTCCCTCTGGCCACGCCCCCTCGCCGCCCCAGATGATGGAGAACGGCATGTGTCGGCTGGTGGCCACGCTGCCGCAGCTGGACGAGCAGCGGTGCCCGGACATGTTCCGCTGCACGGACGAGGTCTCCTACTGGCTGCACGAGAACGAGGAGAGGAAGCAGCAGATCGTGGCGCTGAGGGAGACCATCTCCGAGCTGCAGGAGGAGCTGAGGAACCACCGCCACCGCCTCAAGGTGCTGGAGCTGCAGGTCAGAGCGCCATATTGACTTAGCAGGGCCGGGGTCAAATATCAGCTGCAATCCTGTCAAATGCTTTGGGGGACTTGGTGGAGGCCACCTGGGGACAGTGTCCTCATTCGGACCATCTGAGACTAACCCTAAAGTCAAACCTTAAAGGTGCAGGGTGTGAGATCTGGTGACCTCTGGAGGTGAATGTTGCATGTTGTATCCATGACCTCACCCGCACCCTTCTGAGCATGGTAGACTTCAGTTGCCAGTGAATACGTCCACTTTTACTACTGTAAAAACATGGCGGTCTCCAGAGAGAGGACCACCCCCCCCCCCACCCCTCTCATGTAAATATGCATTGATGGGCTCATGTAAGGGTAATGGAAAACAACAAAACATTTAGGTGATTACAAATTCATGAAAATGTCGGCATGTAATTCTTTCATAATATTTTTTAGAGGTGACAAAAATCGTACACACTGCACCTTTAAGGGAGGAATAACTTGCAACCTTAATTTGAGCAAACTTTGTACTATTTCAAGTTGGGCGTAGTGCTTCAAAATGCTGATGTGTTTCCTCACTTTCAAACCTCCCCCACCTGCACCAACAGCCCCTGAACATGAATGGAAGAACAACTCAGACTTTTCCCCGTGTGCCTCAATTTCATTGTGTTTGCGATTTGCTCTGAAACATATTCCTTCGGCCCTGTAACGTGGGGCCCGGCCGTGGAGCCGGCTTCCCCGCAGCATGTCCTTGACCTTAGTCACTAACAGGATTAGCCTGCTACTCTTCCACGTGCTGCCTCATGTGTCTCAGGCAGCGGGAGCACACACACACACACACACACACACACACACACACACACTGGCTGGCTCCTGGGCCGCAGTGCTCAGCCGCCACAGGTGGATGGCAGCGAGCGCTCATGTGAGCGGAGGGCAGGGGAGAGGGCTGTGCTCTGTGGATGTGGTCTGCAGGAGGACTGAAATGCTTCACAGCCGCAGAACCAGCACATGTTCTCTCTGAGTGGAAAACTGAAACACAACTAGTTTTTATAGCATTCAAAACTACATTTATCTGTTTCACCACGTCTTAATGTTGATATTCTTTCAATTTAATGCAATTTTCCACACTGAGGGATAAATAAAGGATTATCATATCTTATTTCAGAAGCTGTTGTTGTGTCACTATAAGTCATGTTATCATCCTTTGTATTGAATGCAAATGTCCCTTTGATCCGTCTGTGTAATATTGTGGCTGTCATCAGAGTGAAGGGGGAAACCATTCCAACAGTCCCCTGGAGCAGCGTTTCCATGAGCTGGAGATTCACTATGCTGAAGCCACCACCCTGCTGCACCTTCAGGGCACTCTGATCTTGGAACTACAGGTGAAACCATTCGTCTTTAACCGCGATCGTACTTCCCCAAACGTGTACAGATGCTTGACAGCTGCATCGTCTCTCCCCCTCGTTCAGACCCAGGTCCACAATTTAACACTCTTGATGAATAACGTCAGAAGAGACCCCGGTTGTCTGGTCAACATGGTCCGTCCCAACCCCCTCATGAGTGGTCACGACGCCTCGCACCAAGGTATTTATCTACGTGTGCGATGATCGGCCAGCAGAGGGTGCCAAACTCTCCCTGATGACCCACTCCCTCTTGTTTCCCCCCCAGAGGCGCAGCAAGTGAGGAACTGTCCCATTGACTGTGCCTCCATCTACTACAATGGAGTGAGGAGGTCAGGCCTCTACACCGTGGTGCCGTCCATGTCGGGCGTGCCGGTGGAGGTTTACTGTGACATGGACACAGACGGTGAGTCACAACGCTGATGAGACACGATGGAACGCATTGCTTATGAATGCCCTGAATTCATGCAACATATTCATGGGCTTACTCAGCGTTCAGAGTGCTTGCGCGCACTCTCACCCATTCACACGCGCCCATATAGTCTCTATTTGCAGCCCGCCGCTGGCTCAGACATCAGAGGCAATATCTGGGTTCCATGTCTTGCCTATTTGGAATGAGAAAAACGGGAATCAAACCCACAACCTGTTGGTTAGTGGACAACCCACTCCCCCACGCCCCCCCCCCCCCCCCCCCCCGACACAATAACACACCTCTAGCAGATGAATGAATGTATTTCGCTGAAGTAGATACATTCTACCTCTCAAGGTTTTGTCTTTGTTATTGCCCATACACAATGCAAACTGCTGTTTTGTGCGACCCCCAGTGGTCAAATATGAAATAACAGTTACTTTCGCAGGCTGCAAGAAGGGGCCCAAACTGTATGTATGACACCCCTGCACTAAATGCCCACTGAGGTTGGGTAAAGGGGTGTGCACCGGTGGCACTGCCCCTCATAGAGGACGCCAGTATTGCGCCGTTGACAGGTCACAAAGAGGGTCCGCACCACACATCACTACTGTACTGCGACTGTGGGGAACCTCTGTGACGCCCCCTCCCCCCGTCTCTCGGCCTCAGGTGGCGGCTGGACCGTGATCCAGCGGCGACTGGACGGCTCGGTGAGCTTCGACCGCACCTGGAGAGACTACAGGGACGGATTCGGCGACCTGCACTCCGAGTTCTGGCTGGGCAACGACCACATACACGACCTGAGCACCCAGGGCGACTACGCCCTGCGCATCAACATGGAGGACTGGAGCAACAAGTACAAACACGCCATCTACCAGAGCTTCAGGTCCGTGGCGCACACCTGGCAGAGGACACAATACAAGTATCTGAAGCTTCTGCATAATTTAGTATTGTCCCCCCCCCCCCCTCTCTCTGTGTTTGTGCAGTGTGGAGGACGAGGAGCATCAGTATACCTCTCTCTCTCTCTCTCTCTCGATTTAGTATTGCCCCCCCCCCCCTCCCCCCCCCTCTCTCTCTGTGTTTGTGCAGTGTGGAGGACGAGGAGCATCAGTATCGCCTGCACGTGTCGGGTTTCAGCGGATCCGTGCAGGACTCGTTCAGCTGGTACCACGACAAGCAGGGCTTCAGTACGCCGGACAGTGGGAACATCTGTGCCGAGATCTCCCACGGCGGCTGGTGGTACAACCAGTGCTTCTTCACCAACCTCAATGGTGTCTACTACAGGGTGAGCGCGCACACACACACACGCATACACAGCCTGACCTTCACTCTGATATACATGTGTAAAGCCATGAGAGCACTGACGACTTCTCCGCCCCGCAGGGAGGTCATTACATCCCGAGGGGTAAAGGCCACCTGGGCCCTGATGGGATCGTGTGGCATTCCTGGAAAGACTCGGACTATTACTCCCTGAGGAAGGTCAGCATGATGATCCGACCACGCAGCTTCCGACCCCGTTTGTCACCCTGAGCTACCGTCACCGCGGCAACGGTTTGGCCGCGGCAACAATGGACACCACGTTAATGGTAAAACGAGACTTGGGAGTGGGTTCAACCTATGGAGGAACTATCTCTGCACGCGTGACTCCCAAAACATGGACCGGATTTCCCGCTGTGTATTTCTGGAACGGAAGCCACAGTTTTCACGGGGAGCATTTTTCACAAAGTCGTGGGAAGTGTGTACTTCATGATTTTGTACTTTTATTTTGTATATTTAGTTTGACACGTTATTCCTAATTAAGCCAAAGCAAACGAGCAGATTTTGTCTGATTTGTTGAAACTGTTGAGGAACTCATACTTTATTTCTTATGTGCTATTTATCATTAATTTTCAGCCAACTATGAATTAAACTGAATATGTATTACCATGTAAAATATTAAGCGTTATGATGCACATAAAACCTCTTAAAGGTACAGTGTGTGGGAATTAATAACACAATAAAACATTGTATTGTCTTACATGTCATTTATGCAACACACTGGATCTTTAATTGTGATGCATTTTAAGTTCGATCATTTGATAAGTGACTTTTGTTTAGGCTCAGAGTTGATCTCGGCAGAGTTTGTGCTGTACAGCCAATGAGGCTCTGAGGAAACTAAATCAACATTAAATTCACATTTGAAATGATATTTGATGAAGACACCACATTTTTGTTGTTGTTGAGCAGACATGAAGTAAACACACGACTTGTTTGTGGCTTCTGGTGTGTGCAGTCATGTGCTACCGACCTTCAAAAGAGATCCCACTGGGGTTTCCTCTGACCTTTAGCATATTAGCAGGTTGGTGTTAGAATAGTGGGTATGTGTTAGAGAGCGGTCACGGGCTGTGATCCCTTCATTTTAAACTCTGAGGCTGTGTTTACATCACTAACCGAAGTGGTTGGGCACTGTTCACCTCAGCTGGGCATCGTAGGCCGATGCACATACACATCTGAAAGCACAGTCAACAACACATCATAGGTACAAATGCAGTTACAACCAATATGGTTCACACCACAATCAAACTTCAACACAATCTGATCCAACACAGTGGCTCAGTGTGATTTGAAGATGCATATACAATTGCAAAGGTAGGATGATTGATTAATAGTTCGATTTTTTTTAAACTGCTTAAAAATGTAAACTACTATTATCAATCACATCCTGCTGTAAGCAAACTCCTGTCTCACAGTCATGGCAATAACAGTCAAAACAGTGACACACATTAAAGGAGCATTACAGTTGTTTATAGTGTCACTTGTGGCAGTGAAGTGCTGAGGCGAAAGAATTCTTGCACTCGCTTGTGCAAAAATAAAGTGACAATGACAGCGGCTGCCTCTGCCCCACCCCCTCGCACACACCCACACCTAAGTTAAGACACCATGGCCACTCCCACTCCCACGGACAGAGTTCTACGTATACAGCGAACTATCCCGCTGCCATTGGAGCAAAGCTGGACCTAGAACTAGTGCCAGCCTGGCTCTGATTTCATGTTTTCAATGCAGCTCTATGAAATCCGTAAATAGGACAAACTAAATGACAATGCATGTACTGTCCGTCATCCTCGCCTGATAACCTTATGCGTCGTCCACATGCAGCTGCACCTGAGGGCAGCGAGTGGAGCTGAATGTGGAGTAAAAGGGCTCTTTCACTTCCTCCACTGCAGCGCTGCACAAACACACTCTTTGACCGGTCACACAGGCCACACACTCATTCTCATTCCTCTCCCATCTCTGCGCAGCAGTCTGCGAATAAAAGCTCCACTGTGAGGACAAATCAGAGAATGTGCGCAGCGTTTTTCACACTTTGAACCAAACGGAGAACAAGACGAGGTCTCTCTTAAAGACACACAAACAAACCACGTCCCACTGAATACAAATCATTGTTTAATAAATCAAACAGAATTGTTGCTCCTCTGTGAGTTGTGTTGTATTGAAAATACTTCTATACATAAAATAGTATCTCAATAACAAGAGGCACCTTACAAGTCCGAGGGAATATTATATTATATATATATATATACTGTATGTACGTACATATACTATATGTATATATGTATTCATCATGTGTGAAGTGACACGAAAACCAAGAGTGAACAAAATTAGAGACTGATTGATGGAAAAAAAAAGGAAGAGAGAAACTGCATATATGACACAGTCCATGTATAAAACATCTGGTCATAAACAAAACAAATATTGTGCATGTCAGAAGTGGGAGAGAAGTGAAGCCATGTACACAAACGGTGTCAACGCGCTCGTGTTTGGCTTGAATGTAAAATATTGAAAGTAATGGATCTCAACCTGAGAGTCTGTTCTGAAATGTAAACCGCAGTGTCGTAGTCCGCAGGCTGGGTGGAGAGGGGGGGTGGGGGGTGGGGGGTGGGGGCAAGCAGGGGTTCATCAACTCAAGCTTTTTCTATCTAATGAGAGTAAGGCACGTGAGCAAGGCAGGAAGGAGGTCGAGCTTCCTGTTGGCGTCGTTGAGGAAATGCGGGGTGAAAGAGAGCTTGGCACTGCTGACGGTGGAGACACCGAGGAGGCGCACTCCACCTTCTCCAGCTCCTCCGAGATATTTGAAGGAACATTCCGCTACTTCTTTCAATAACACGAGGCAGCGCACGAATCACAGGAATGAAGAAACAAGCAATAAAGCTCGGGTTTGCTGCCACGTCAACATTGAACAATCATCTTGGCTTTGGTTTTAATTGTTGATTAAACACGCGACTGTGCACTTATTAATGCACTAAATAATGCACTTATTAAATCGGCATCTTCTTAATATTAAATTGACTCAAAAGACCTGCAGAGTGACATGCATGGATGTGCTCTGCGATGTGACTCGAGCGATGGAGAAATCCATTGTTACAAACTGTTACTCGCCTATTTACTTCCTGTGTCACAAGCGCTGGAACTTGGACAGGGGAGAGGATGTGTGTGCATAGTGTCTGACAATGGCCCCGCCCCCTCCCGAAAAAAGAGAGAGAGGAAGAACACTAATGCTGAAGCCTTTTTAGCTTCTGAAACATCTGAGCGGCAGTGAACAAACGTAAGGCAGAGAGCTGGATCTGTAGGCACAGGCAGAGACGGAGAAGATGGGGGAGAGAGCTACAGAGAAAAGAGAGAAGTGAGGTTGAAATTAAAAAGGGAGGAGCCAGAATGCAGAATGAGGAGATATATTTTGGAAGTGGAGCCGGGGCTTTTACTCGTCTCGAGCTGTAGTGCAACGCCGAAGGCTTTCACATGGTAGTGAACTGACTGTGTGCTTGTCTCAGCTTTGCAGCAATCTGAGGATTTAGAGGGAGAGGAGAAACAAGCATGAGTACAAACCCAGCCGGAGGTGAAGGTGGTTAACGTCACAGCGTTACCAAACTGTCTCTGCGAAAGGACAGAGTGCTTTAAGCCCTTAATTTGCAGTGAGTGATGGTGGAGGTAAAGGCCTTTACCGTCTCGTAAAATTTGACCTGCTCCTCCAGGTACTGCTGCATGACCCGGTTGTAGTCATAGATGCGGTTGCTATGGAAGTGGTTCATCTCGGCTGCAGCGGAGACACACGAGAGATCAGGCAAAGACACTGATAAGCTTCACGGCCTCAGGCTGAGGGAGACTCAGGTACCTTGTAAAGCGTAAGACATGACGCTGACGCGTTTGGCCATGGTGACTTTTTCCTGCGGGCTGATTTTACTGGTGGCCACCAGCTTGTCCCCCTCCTTCACTTTTTCTATGGCGGCCTGCAAGAAATGGAATATCAGGATTTCAGTGAGCTATATGAAATGTCAGCCACTCGGGGTTTCTGAGGCAGAACATGCCTCAAGCGGAAATCACGTTTACATAGGAGGCATTGTGTTCCAGTTTCACTACAAACAACAATAATCAACAAATCAGAGCAACAATCCATCATGAGAGCCTAACTGCTAACAAGCTTAACGGGCTCTCTTTCATCTAACATTGTTTGTTCAGGGAGTCAAAGAGAAGACGCACACAAGAACAGAGGATGTGATGCAATTGCCACAAAACAGAAGCATTGGGACCCAAGTTTGAACATACAGCTCCATTCTAACTTCCACAGTGTGGTGAAAGTGTTTTTTGGGGGGGCAGCCTGCATGGAGGACTGGGTACTCTGACTCATTCTGAGGTAACAAGAATACAAATGACTCTTATTTTCATATCATTACACAGTAATGAAAACATAATTATCAGTATTTAATTCAAAGTCTACTGATAGACCCCTTCGATCTTACACAATGCACCTTTAATAACACACTCGTAATAGTGTATGTCATGATTTACCTTGTGGACTCCAATGGTGTCTGGGAAACATCCAAGAAGACCCTTGTATTCATTGTTGGTCTCCATGAGGGCATGGAGGTCCTTCTTTGGCTGAAATGTAAACAAAACAACAAGAAAGGAAAATGATGAGACACATGAGATTGACTTGTATGACTTGAAGTGTTAAAAGGCAGATAGAGAATGCTTTGCTTTTCTTTTTCATAGTTCACTTGGTGTTGGATACTTTTTGTAAATTTTTCCAGCTGAGGTAAAAACACAGAGCTACGGTTAAGAACTGAAATAACAGAATTACATTCTGTTATTTGTCCATACTACATGTACAATTCAACACCAGGATTCCGCTGCTGTTCCTGAATAAATAAAGGGGAGCCTATATGAAGCCTCTGCGGACGACACAACAGATAAGGAAAGGCTACTAAGGCAGTGGATAACAGAGAAGAAGCCTGTTGGCTCACAACACGAATCCATGTCTGGATTACAGCCTCTCTATCACAGGAACAACTAAACCTCCATAAGCTTACCAGTGATTTTCCTCCTGCTGCTGCTGCTGCTGGGACATAAATATGAAAAAAGCTTATATTTGAGTCAACAAGCCTCATCCTTTTTTTTTCTTCTTTCTTTCAAAAAGCCTCATCCAATTAGGTCAAAACAAGAACTAGTAAACTCGAGAGTCTGTCTCCTATGACGTGTTCCTGTGCAGAACCAGGCCTGTCGAGCAGGACGCAGGGTTAAAAGGGTCATTGAAACAACACAGCTCGGACGTAAACACCGACTGCCGGCAGGAAATGTTCGCAGATATTGTGCGATGCTGTGAAGTGAGACAACAATGTGCCTGATAATAAAATGCCTGAAATAAACCTCGAGACCTATGAGACACCAGAGGTTTGACAGGCCTTGCTGTTGGAAGGAAACAAACACTGGCCATAAAAAAACACACATGACAGGCGCTATGCTGAGTCCGAGGACATCAACATTGTGATAGTGGTTGTAAACAGATCTGAGATTCATTAGGATAAATACAGGAAGTAAATTGAAGCAGAAACAGTCAACTAATTTTGTGACTGGCAGTAAATGATTAAACGATGCTGCCTGTGTATTATGGTACTTTGTGTATGATGCTGTATGTAACGGTTCTCTGAATTCTCAAGGAGCTCCATTTTAAAAATGGCCCTGAGGCTCCTCAAAAGCCTGTCAAGAGTCCAGCTGTTATTTCACAATCATTGTCATGTCACAGTGCCCTTTATTTGCGAAAAGCATAACCAAGGGGCTAAGAACACACACCTTTAAAACCAGGTAAAGTAAATTCAAGCAATAGTCTAATCAAAATCATGAACCTAAACTGTATTATGGGTCTCCTTTAATGTTGTTTAGTGAGTGTTTATTTTAATCTAGCAAATGTATTATGATTAAAATATCACTATTACCATCACTGGGGTTGAGCAGACATACACTGACCACTTAGAAATACGTACAGGATGTAAGGATGGATGGACAGAGAAAACATACCTGCTCTGCAACCAGCTGAGCAATCTCCTCATATGTCTTCCCCGCTGTTGTCATGGCGTCAGTCAGGGTTGATTCACCTGAGGGATTGGAACATGTCACCACCATGTTTCTTGAGACTTCTCATTTGTCATTTCCTATCAAAACAGACTTCCACATACTGATCATGTGCACACTACACTGCATCTTTGTCTGCAGTTACATGACCACATCACAAGTAATAGGGTAGACCTGGGTACGAGCAGATCAGGAGCCTTTAGAGTCGAAGTTGTGTTCATCACCTTGGTATCCACTGCTGCTGAAGACCGAGGAGAGGTTTTGAAAGGCTTTGCCGATTCTCTGGTACTCCTTAGGCAGAGCTGTGGAGGAGGGGAACATCACAGGTAAACACAAACATAAAAGACAGCGAGTTGACAAAATACAAAACACAATGAGCACATCCTTTTGATGTAAACAGCAGTTACATCACAAGTGAGGGTGTGGCCTGTGTGTGTGTGTGTGTGTGTGAAGTGCAATCGTACGTCCTGTGCATCTCTTCCAGTGCTCGTTTCCCACTGTGAGGATTTCCTTCACCCCGTCGTCCATGGCTTTAGTAAACCTGCTGAATTGCTCACATTTCTGTTCCCTGGGGACGAGAGGCACCAGCACCAAGCCGTTACCAACTGTGGCAGTGCAGTTACACATCCATTAAAGAGCCAGCATTACACTCACACTTCTATAACGTCCAGGTCTTGGGCTTCGGGCTCTATTGTCGAGAATATCATCACTCCCACTGTCTCGTCCTTCTCTGCTTTTCTCTTCCCCATTTTCCAGTCCTGCACAGAATTCATAAATAATACATGTTTCGGTTATCAAGGGTCATCTGTGATAAAGTCTCTCATCATTTAGCCGACAGATAGAACCATTACAAAATGGTTGTTCTTCACAACAAAATCAGGAACCTCAAACCCTCCCGTTACACAACATTTAAACAGATACAATTCAGGAAGTAGAGGGAAAGGAGGTAACGTTTGTATCAAACCTTCTCATCCTTGTAGGTGAGGAAAAGCTGGAACACGTCACTGCTGGAAACGATTGGGTGCCTGCACATTCTGGTCATCCAGCCCTGCAACCGCTCCATGCGCATTTTTATAAACTCCTCCTCAAAACGCCCTGCAAGCAGAGCCAAGCATCAAATCAATGAATTAAGCCCCAGGCTGATTCCTGCTGTTTGTTTTCTTGCTGTCCAAACACTCACCTGTCACCTGCTTGTCTGGTAAAGAGGGGATGGGGATGGCAGAACCGAATTTGTCGAGGAGACGCTCATACAGCCAATCAAAGTGCTTGTATCTGTGATTGACTGGTCGGTTTGTGGTCTGCAAACATATAACAATGAGTTACAGACAATATATATAATTCATGTAAACAGAGTGAATTATTACTTTATTTTATTCTCTGAATTATTTAGTGGTGACTTAAACCTAAAACTTTAAAGGTGCAATTTATATATATATATTTCCATTACTACTGTCTGAAACTAAATAAGACATTTGAATGTATAATCACTGACAGTACTTTTCATCACTTTAGAGTTATCTATTATTTATGGCTGAGGCGGGCTCCCTATGCAGAGGCTGCCAGTTGCATAACCATGATCTTACAGTGACCCACAATGGAGCAACCAAACGACTTTGTAGAGTATTCAAGATTACAAACGTTACATCTGTCCTGTCATGAAATAATAGCACTCAGTACTTACGTTGGGTGTGATTTGGTACTCGATGTAGCTCTTGAGGCCGTACATCTTTGAGCCTTTCTTGGGATCAGCTACAAGACAGTCGAGCTGACTATCTGGGTACAACCACACAGGTCCCACTTCTCCCATCTGAATGTGAAGCATGGGGGCTTTAGAAACGTTTTTTAATGGAATCAAATCATAGATCATTCAAGAAGAAAGAGGAAATCCATCCATGTCCTGTAATATTACTGTAGGAAGATTTGACATAAATTCACTAATCCACCTAGAAGCTCCCTGGTTCATAGCGTGACAAATAAGCACAACTGATTGGGGTTATTAAGTTCAGTCAAACTGTCACACCCGCACTGATATCATGGAAAAAAACACATTGTCTGTTAAAGCACACAACCAGTACAAATACAGGGAGATAACCTACATAGATTGGTAGCTTCTCTTTGCCCTTAGCGAGCTGTTTGCACAGGAGGTAGAGCTCTGGACCAGACTTGGAGAACCCAGGGAACCTGCACAATGACAACACACAGTTTGAGTGGTGATGATGACACGTCTACACTCTCCACAACAGACCAGTAAGAAGAGTTGTTTGGTATGTTAAAGGTACTTTATGCAGAATATTCCTGAAAAAAGCATACATCCCTCTCAATCATTTACCACTGCTTTCTGTCTATACGTTCTGTAATATATATATTTTTTAGTGTGTCACTTTTCTGGGTGGCAATGTGTGGACAGGTAAGTGCAAGTCTACAATAAATGTAATGTCCCTACAGTACTATACACACACCAAGTCCAGGTCAACTATGACTATGTGTTTACAAAGAAAAACTGGCAAATCATGTGCACTGTACCTTTGACTAAACAGATCAGATTACTGCAACTGTTGATAAAAGACATGTTCATTCTTGTTCAAACCTAACGCACTTACTTGTTGAGGGAGATTTTCATTGAAGTAGTTCCGCCTCTTTGCATCGCTCCGCTGTCGCCGGGGTCTGACTCTGAATATCCTCCACTGGACTTCACGTCATCCCACTCATCATCCCACTCATCATCCTCAGCTCCTGTGGGTGAAGATGTCGGCCATTACATAAAGGTGACTGTGTAAAGTGACTTTAAAGACTGAAGAAAGACAGTATCGGGCAAACAAAGCAAATGTTGTCACACATACACAACAAGCAAGACGTATTGCATCACTGAACCTGCCATACAAAAGCAAATAAGTGGATCGATGCCAGTTCAGACAGTCAACCCAAGAGTAGTTTAGTTGCAAATGTATTCTATTTTATTCTGTTACCACCTCAGTAGATGCCTAACGGCTCTGACTGGGGTATCAACATTGTTTGCTCATCACTCCCTGTCATATCTAAATCATCACATCTGAATAATGTAGTCAAAGCCAAGACGAAAAAACTCAAAGTTCTGCCAGAGCAAGATCCATTTAATCTAATATAGTGACGTTTTTATTTGTGTACGATAATGTCTGAATTATCTTTAGAATTCTTTTGAATCTGTCTTTTGAGCAGATCCACTCTACAGAAGCCACCATGTCGCACCACTACGCTTCTACAGTAGCTCAGAATGGACAAACTAAGCACAGGTTGATCTCTAAAGACATTTTGGTTCCTACATGCTTGCTGCTGCAACATGCAAACTCTCCACTGGATGTCACTGAATGCTGTGCACTGCACCTTTAACAAATTTGGTAAAAATACATTCTAGAATCCCAACAGTTACTGAGACACAATCTCTGACAGGAAATGTATTCAAAGCTTTAAAAGCATACAAAACAAATTAAATGTGGGTAACCAGAACTTCTGCCATGTGTCGCAAGCTCCAACATCGGAGAGTTGTCAGTGTCAGTTGCATGGTGTTTTAAATGTCAACAAAAAATTGCACTACAACTTTCAGAGGACACACAACTCGCACTTTCCTACATCACAACAACATTAGTATTGTGTTAATGTCAACAATTCAAATGCACCACACACATGCCTTTACAAATCATTTCCTGAAACCATTCGTCTCTAAGAAAACAAATTAGAATTCCACACACAAGTATATGGAAAAAGTCTCCATCAATGCAACGCTCAGATACCTGTGTTAAGGTAAGGATAGGGGAAGATGTCTTTGGCAAGAAAAGGAAAAGAAAAAGGAAAAGTCTGTTAATTCCTCTCAGTTCTATTTCCCCTCCTGTTCACTTTTGAGAAGAACATTCAGAGAATTAAAGAAATAAGTCAAGTAATTCACTCTTCTGAGTCACGCATGAGGGGAATGTTTCCAAGTGTCTGGCATTAAATTGGATCCTGACTTGCTGCTCCACGTTTTGTAACATCAAACAGATGCTGGTTGGTTTAATGCAATTCGGATGGAATATTCTTAACATCATCTGGTGCCCCAACCAAGGTGAGTTTCAGAATCATTTACCAGAAGTCCTTGACCTGTATATTTCACTCTGTGGAATGTGGGTTGTATAATCATGGTGCTGAACATTAAATGTTTGTTGAAGGTTCAAAATGAAGGAAGTAGAAGCAAAGCATTAGCCATTCTAGATATTTTTGCATATTTTAAATTTCCAATTCCATCTTGTGACCTTGACATTTTTCTTAGCCGTGAACGAATTTACATAAATATTCATCCAGAGAATGTAACTACTCAAACATTTACACTTGGACTTAAGATGGGCTGAGCAGCTAGAATTTCCCCTCAGCCAGTTTCGTGGAACGAGCCACATCAAAATACAACATCATGTAAATCATGTTTCACCACATGTTACAGTCCAATAACTGTTTCAAAGTAAAAGCTGCCTGATGAGATTGTGAAATGAACCCGGCTTGTATTGTTATCACAGGGCCGGAGGTTGTACGGCTTCATACTGTAGCATCTGTAGAATCTGAAAAACTTGTTTTTTATCTATTGAAAACTCCACGGCTGAAAATAAAGCTAGTGCTGTGTGCAACCAGGAACCAATACACGCAGAATAAACTACAACACAGCCACTCCACTGTGCTCACAGCCAGTATGGCCCTTACATTGTACAGGATCTGAAATAAAGTCTAATTAAGCAAAAAATAAAAATAAATAATAAAAACACAGTTCAAAAGCCATCTTGTGTCATCAGAGTAATTATGTCTTATGAGAACAACCTGCAAACAGGAACTTAATAAAGAACAGAAGACAGCCTGTGACCTTTGAGATGCAGCCTCCATCAACTTTTTCTGTAACGCTGTACATATAGCTTGTAACTTTAGAAAGCTGTGATCTGTATAAATTTGAAGCACACCGTTAAACTGTAATAAGACAAATATAATCAATCAAAGGGGAAGCAGCAAAACCTATGTCACCTCCTCAGCTTTACTCCCTGATTTCAACAGAGCTGTGGTTTTTCTATAGTGGCTCTCTGTGGTTGTGAAATCACGAATGTGATATTGACATTTTATAAACAACCAGCGGTTGTGCCGACACATTATGACGACCATAGTTGTCTTGAGAGAATGCTGTTCTTACCTGGGCCCTGGTAAGCCTGAGGGTGGCCCTGTGACGCAGAGCTCCAGGGGTCAGCAGCAGTCTTCCCAGTCTGGGTGCCCTCAGGATTGGACGCCCAGTTGTTGTTGGAACCCCCTGAGGGATCAGAGTTCCATACTGACCAGGGATCGTTGCCATTACTTGCCTGGGAGAGACGGAGGGAGAGTACAGAGGGAAGAAAGTGAACAGAGTGAAGGAGCGCAGACTAGCTGAGAGTCTGAAGAAGCTCCCAGTCGTCTTTAAACGATATGCTGCTTCAAATAAGTGATGCAGTGTTGATCTGTTACTGGTTCAGTGTATAGGATTTAGTGCCATCTCGTGGTGAAGTTGTATGTTGGAGCCAAGTAAATATCCTCCACGTCCCCTTCCAGCTGTCTAGGAGTACTTTACACTGTAAAGTATCAAAACAAAGGTACCTTACTGCTGTTACATCTCTAAATCCTACACACTGTACCTTTAAGTTCATCAATCGACTGAAAAGCTAAATATCACATGCAGCAATGAGAAATATCAAAACAATGCAAATATGGCATGTTTATGAAGCAGAAACTGCTTCTCTCAAATCAATTCAAAGTATTTTGTACAGTACTTGCAAGTTAAAGGTGAAACTCACGCGTGCAAAGCAGTGGGCCCACACAACAATACAAACCTGTGTGCAAAGGCATTCCACCAAATGTCTTCGCATTGGGTGGGTTGCACTGAGCCAAACACTGTCTGCACCCACAACTACTGCAGGGTCGCTAAATGCACCATGTTATGCAAATTCACACACAGAAAAATAAAGAAATAAATGCGTTCACAAAAACCTGGTGCAGCGATAGCATCAAATAAACACATTAGTGCAGAATTTGTTTGTTGTTGTTGAATGATTCACCAGCATGATTAACTGTTAAATAAAAAAGATGTGAGATATAAGAATCACTGACTGTGATATTGTCACTATAGTGCTGATTTAGATGAAGAGGGAGGAGCTGATTGGTGACTTGTGGGTGTCGTTTCTGTCACATGCTGTGAGCTGGATGAGATCATGCTTTCTTCAGGTAGTGGGAGTAGCTAGGGGGTGTTGGCCAAAGCAGACTAATCACTGAAAGGGCGGGGGGGGGGTGAGTGTGGGAGGTTTCCGAGTTCATTCCTTTGGCCACACCCCCTGCCCCTAACAGTGGCGGTTACCTCATCAGGGGACGAGAGATAAGGGGAAACGGGGGTTTCAGGGGTGTCCGGCTGGGAAACCAAGCCCCAAAAATCCACCTTGAAGGGGGAAAGAAGGTGACAAATTCACAAAGCACCAGCAGTGACGGTTAATGGGACGAGTTAAAGTGGTCGGTGTATGTGCCAATGTGTAAAGTGAGAGAAAGGGGGAAGATGGCTGACACATTTCCTGCCTTGACTCCACCACTTGCTGTGCAGATTTCTACTGATCCAGCAGTACACTCATTTTTGTGGAACTTCCTGCTAACAAGGAAAACAAGTCCCAGGGACCTTGGTTAAAAAGATGCCTCAGCTATAAATGACCAGTGTGACAATCTTCCACAGCAGCTGCTTTCACTTCTGCATCTAAGGAGTTCAAAATAGTAGCACTGACATCAGTGTAACCGTTACCACTGGCTTCTGCTTTTTCTGCAGGATCACCCTCTCACACTTTCTAGTAAGAGAGTGGTAATATGGAGGGCATCACTGCATGTATCCAAACTAATTTCCCGAGCACTGATAACACAAACAAACATAAACCCTGAGTATGCCTCTGTCAACCAGGTATCAGGAAGCTACTTCCAGATGAGCCATGGACAAAATAATCTGAAGAGAGTCCACAGGACATCACCATGAGCCCTGCCTACTCATGTATCTGTGATTCCACATGAGAGTTTACTGCAAACTTAAAGTGATAAAACCCCAAAAAGAGTTTGTCACAGCTCCTTTGACCTTTAACCACCAAAAATTGAATCATTTCATCCTTTGGTCAAACTGAGGACTAAAGTACAATCTGTGGGGCAGAATGGACAATCTAAAAATAACTCTTGACAATGGCCACTGTCAACAGCACACACATCCATCCATCCACACACACACACACACACAAGGTAAACACATTACCTGGTTCTGTGCAGGTGTGGATGCAGGAGCATAGGCATCAAAGAAGCCCAAGTCCGGAGCTGCAACATTTCCTACACTTGTAGGGGGCGCTGTCGGCGCTCCTGCTCCTGGGAACGACGGAGTCGAATCGCCAAACTGCACATGAAAAAAGAGTTGAGACACAAATTAAGTCCCATTACAAATAACAATTTCTAACTGGGAAAAAAACAGAAAGGGGTTCATATATTCCAGTGGGATCTGATGACTTTTAAAGGCACATTCCACTGTGGTTATGTGACCGTGTCTACTTGGCTTTGAATACTGTCCTTTTCCATCTCCTCTGTTTATACAGAATTTCATTTCATCTTCAACAGCAAAACACCACACCTATCTCAGGCGGCTCATTTTATATTACAACCTTTGTTTCAGCAGATCCAATGTGTACTGAGAAATGAGCTTATTGAGAAAATGGCTTAGTCTTTTTATTAGAAATGTCATCATCCCCTAGTGAATTTGTCATTAGGGAGTTTCTACGGTTTAGAGGCAGCATTACAAACATGTCTGGGGGCAGCTGGAGAGGTAACGCGAGGTTAACTAAACACCGAGATGTGTACAAATAATCCAACTCTCTCTTGTGCACACAGCCACAACATTGTTTGGAGTGAGGCTGAACAGTTAAAAAGGCTCCACTCGTTCTTTGTCCCTCTGAGTGAATCATATCCACCATGATGACATCAGGGCTTTTTTTGAGGATAAAACAGGACGCAAAGGCCCGCATCAGCAAAACCCTGCAGGAGTCACATCCTGTCTTTATTTGACTTTCAGGCTGAAGACTGCACGACTTGTGTTTGTCTTTGCTCTGATATGGAGAGAATTTACTTCAAATCTTGGACCTTGAAGCCCGACAGAGGACCACACACACACATACACACAGACAGACAGACAGACACACACACACACATCTCACTGACCTCAATGTAGTCCTCTGGCACCAGTCCCACATCCCCTCTGGAATTTTGTGCTTCAATCCAGCCACCTCCGATGTTCTGAAACACAATGAGATGCAAAACAGCATGTGAGCATGAATGACTGTGACGGTTCAGGCCAGCAGAGAGTGGATATCTCTGTACCTCACATGCTCAGGTGAAATGAACAGTAAGTAGGATTTAGAGGCATCCAGCAGCGCACGGAATACATACCCCAACCAAGCAGATCAACCAATGGCAGCATTCAGTTATCAAAACTCTAATTGTGTTTAGTTTGTCTACTCTGGGCTGCTGAATCAGCAGTGGTGCAGCACATAAGCATAAACACTTATGACACTGATGTTGTTGCACAACAGTGATTTTACAGTGGCTGAGTTGGACACACGCCTGCTGAGTTTTACTGATAACCTGAGGCTACCAGAAGACCTCTTACATGACCTGAAGGGTGGGATGAGAGTTAATTCTTCATACTGTACCTTTAAACAGTAATAAAGCCAGTGGTATAATCATCTCGTTGTTCGTTTCGTGAAATAGTTAAGTAAAAAGGGTTCTCTTTTCTGAAACACTGGTCCTGACTGGATTAAAAGACTTGATTAGAAAACAGTGTAGATCAGCACAGAGTGGCTGACCTTTAAACTGTTTGGCAACTACTTGTAATGACATCATGTGCACTTCCTCTCTCTTGTTTTTCCCCAAGGTTTAATGACCATATGTCATCCTGTGACTTTGACATGACTGGATTTTAATTGGTATATATAATATACATATATATGAATATTCAACTTGAGGCTCCAAAATAAAACAGTTATAGTAGCTTACAAGGCAGAAACAGAACCTTTTTAAAGAGTACGGATTAAAATGAAGAGTAATAATCTAACACTTCAGGAATCAGGAAACCAGGAAACTAGTAATTCCAGCTGTCACAGAGTGAGGCCTTGATAGTGATAGAAAAAAAAAAATCATGTTTACACAATTGATTCTCTGCAGTGGACTGTGGACAGGGACATATTATCTTGAATGAAAGGTAGAAGAATAACAGTAGTGCTTTACCTGATTGGTGATAGTGATTGTTTCTCCTTCTTTCACCGTCAGTTCGTTGTTTCCAGCCTCAGCGGTGAAATCATATAAAACCTGTGCCTGAACATAATATACAATAAAACCGACGTGTTTTTAAGGCCAGGGTAAAAACATATACTTCTACATGCATGTTCATGAGAAAGCTCTTGCGTGTACACCCAATAACCTCCTCGGGACATTGACTCCTGAATAATGAAATAAGGGAAACAGGACAAACTAGTTCTTCTGGACCCGTAAAGCAGTATACAGTATAAACAAGGCCAGAGCCTACATGTTACCTGGTTCAGTGTAATGTAGACGCCTGTACTTCTTCACACACTGACCTACATATCTGCACTCACGCAGGGCCCCAGGGTCCACACATGTATACACGTGTATATATGTAAAACACACATTCGCCTGTTTGGGTTTTTAGTCAGCAAAATTTCTTCAAATGCTTCTTTCCATGCCTAACCTCCTATTTGTTGTTTATTTGCATATGCAAATTCATTTTGGCTGACATGTCTGATCCAAACTGAACAGCTGACAAGACATGTGACATCAGAGCATCTTACTTTGTTCATTAACTGAATAAATCATTTCATTATTTTAGTGTCACTCTGGCGTCCCCCGAAGTGTCAAGAAAGCCATTTTAAAAATAGGAACATGATCATGTTTCCTGCCTCTCACTTATTATTTTTCATGAAAATAACCAGCTGAGTGGACATTTAAGTTAAAGGATAAAATATTGTATCCCTAAAAATGATTTTTCACACGATACGGATACTTTAAGAGCAAAGCAATTCCAAAGGCAACAGAAGACTTTTACAAAGACGTGCTGAATATTCCAACATGTCTGGAGGGAATCTATAAAACACAATTTAATTTCAATCTCAGTGGGCCCCCGACTACGCCCTGACTTGTTATGATCGTGATCCTCTCAGCCTTATACTTATGAAATTATTAGAAGCTCAAAAGCATATACTATTAGAATTGTCAAAAGATATTAAATGTATTTATACAAAATAACTTAATTATACAGTAGCAAATGTGAAAAGGCATCAATCAGAAAAGAAATGAATAAATATTCACAAACATATAACTTTTATGAAAAAATGATATCCAAAGCTGAAATGATATATATAAAAATAAGCTATTTATAATAATATATTAATGATATTCAAATGCTTAAACTGTAAGATACACAAGTTTACCAATAATAACAAATCAGTCTGACTCATAAACACAGGGCTACCGCACATAGCAGTGAATGAACAGAGCCACACAGGCCCACAGACTACATTTCCCATGATTCCTTGGGGCAAGATATGACCCGCACTGGAAAGGTAGTAAAATGTCACAAGACACTTTGTTAAGGAGACACATTTTCCATGTATACAACAACATAAACATTTACACTTCACATGTACACCGACCCACACGTAGTTAAGAGTCCATTAAACACACAACCGAGGCGCAGTAATGACACGTATTCACTTAGAAATGGGAAACTTGTCGAGTTCAAGTGTTTACACTTCGACTAATGCGCGGGGCTGCAGCTGTGTACGCATTTGACGTAAAATGTAACTATGAATATGAACCGTGAACACGCCCTGGGCGACCGTGTTTACGTGGGTTTCGGTGAAACCGGCGTGGAAAAGTTGTCAAACTCACCTTAAGCGCCATTGTCGAAGCATTGATCAATCATTACAACACAAAAAACCAGGCCCAGCGCTTCCTCAGCCTCTCCGACCCTCAGCTGGACATTTCCCCCGCTGCTCCTCAACCGAAGGCGGACACGACACCGCAACACCTCCCGCCACACGGAGTCCTGGAGCAAAGACGATAGATACCAGTTTGTTTCCGTTGTTTGTTTGTTTTTGTTTTTTTAAAGAGAAAGAGTTCCAAGCTCGGAGAGGAAGAGCAAGAGAAAGTCGGAGAGGTTGAGAGAGGGAGTTTGAACCGCGCAGAGCTGCTGACAGGACGCGGGGAGGGAGTGACCTGTGCCGCCTGATGCGCCGCCTGCGCCGCGGAGCAAACCGGAAAGGTAGCTTCGCAGTGAGCTCACCACCACCACCACTCTCCAACCACGTACGCTTCACATCAAAAATGTGAACTTGAGTCAACATGACACTGCACTTTTTGAACTCACCATTGTCATTTTAAAGGTCCAGCGTGTAAGACTTAGGCGACATCATTTTAATGTATATATCAACTGAAAATGAATAGGAAATAATTAATGTTGATGTTTTCACGAGTAATGAAATCAACAAATAGTTTTTTTAATACACTGGGAGAGTCCTTTATGTTCACAGCAGGAGTTGGTACCCCCACCATGGAGGCCGCCATGTTGGATCACCATGTTTTTACAGGAGCCCAGAATGTTCAAACTAAAACAGCCTTTGAGTATTAAAGGTGCAGTATGGAAGATTCAGTTCCTGTGCTTATAAGTGAGGTTTAGTCATGAGGAGTTATCCAGGTAGTATTTATAATCCTCCAAACCTTGCACGACTCCAACATGGTGCTGATGTTTACTCCAGTTTAAGCCCGACACTCCTGAGAAATATGTAATTCTTTATGTGAAAACACAGCCTCTTCAATTTGTGTAGCTGTCTTATTTCAATAATCTAATATAATGATAGAGGAGGATTATTTCAGTCTGTATTAGCAGAAATGGTATACAGAACAAAGGGGCCAATGGAGGCGGAGCTAATGACATTAACAGAGGTAGGGTCTTTGAATTCACTGCACTCGAAATGTCTCCTCAAACTTTAACACTGTCCTTAAATATACTTTTGTCTGATTTAAGCACAATCAATTTCCTGCCTAATTATTCACCTTTTTATCTTTAAAAAAAATCAGACTTGGTTCCTGTGCGTTTACTATCAACTCTGGACCGACTTTGTCTTGTTTCTGTTGACTTTGCAGAGAGTAACTCCTCAGGTGACTACTGTCCCCGCTCCTCCCTACCCCCCACCCCAAAGACTTCAATGCCTTTGACAAAAAGATGAATGAAATACATTTCCCTAGATGCCTTTAATTTCATGTGCTCAACTAGTTTCATGTGACACAAGATCCAAGCATTAAAGACCCCAGCAAACATCTGTAAACAACTTTACCAGTCAACAGGTGAAACTGATTGCCAGGGGGATCGTGGGTCGACACTGCCCCCTACTGAAATGCACGAGCAATAACAACAACAATAGAAGGGTCCACTATTGTGTGCACTTGTGGGGGAAAGCTAATTGTTACCAAGATAAAAGTATCAAAGGCGCAGTGAGAAGGATTTGGTGACATCAAGTGGTGTTGCAGCTGAATACCCCTCACCTCACTGTTCCCCTCCAAGCATGGAGGAGAACCCTCGGGCAGTCTGAGGGACGGCTGTTTAGGATTTTTGATTTTCATCAAAATGTTCAACTAAAAAAGCATTTTTGTAAGTTTTCCATTTCCTGGAAGTATTTAAAAAAAACAAATCAGACCTTTGTATCCTGACCCCCCAAATTGATTTCTCATGCTGAAGGTGACATCTGCTGGTGACTGGGTATTACTACAATTAAATCCATCGATTTCTTTGTTTTTGTATTATTTTTTTAAACCTAGGTCCAACTGATATGCAACACATCTTCAGCCAGGGAAAAGCAGTCACATGACTAATGAGATCAGTGTGTCGTTTCTAGGGCAAAGGAAGCAGAAAATCTTAAAATGCACAGTAAATATGAAATCACATTCACAATGACATGTACAATACAATACACTCTGGCGCTCTCTTGTTTCCCGACCCAAACACCATCCAATTAACAACATCGACATTTTGCACAAAAATGTTAATGCCTTGGAGTTCAAAGTCAAAGCAATTGGCCCTGATTCACTATTGCACAAATCCTGCTTTGCAATGCCTTTGAAGCCTGTATCACCTGGGCTCATCTGGAGGAACAGGTGTGGGGGAGCGAGGTGGGCGTGTGGGAGGAGAATGGGAGCGGAGGGTGTGCAGCAGGTGCAGGACACTGAGCTCAGTGTGGGGAGTTCCCGTGTAGCAGAGACACCATGCGCTCTCTGCTTCCTCTGCTCTGCCTCTCCCTCTGCCTCTCCCTGGCCTGGAGGAGAGAGGTGGGGGCGTCCCACCCCACCATGCCCTTCATGGTTTACCTGGACCACGACCACCAGGTTTGCCTGGAGTGGGGCTTCCACAAGACGCAAGGGAACATCTCATTCAGGCTGACGGTCAACACCACCGGCTGGGTGGGCTTCGGCCTCAGTCCCAGCGGGACCATGGTGGGGGCGGATATCGTCATCGGGGGAGTTGGAGCTGATGGAATCTACTTCACTGTGAGTCATGATCCACACCCACACTTCCTTCTACGTCGAGCTGAAACTAGCCGCTATTTTTGTGATCCATAAATCCATCGATTATTTTTCTTCCAATTATTTGAATGGGGGGGGGGAGGTCAAAATGTGAAAAAGACATTATCTGACTTATCCCCTGATATTTTCATGTCTCGTTGGCCTATAGACACCATCACTGGGAAGCGTGTGTCTTTGCACACATGTATATCTTTTGACTGTTTGCGAATGAGAAGCCGTGTACGTCGCTTCAGAAAAATATGACAAAACAGAAGGGTGAGGGTGATGGATACAACATGCAACTTCACCTGTAGAGGTCACCAAATCTTACACACTGCACCTTTAACCAACAGTTACTGCACAACAGGAATTCAAGATTCGATTCATTGATTCATGAAAATTGTAATCGAAGAAATTTTTTTTTTTATCATCGATGACAGCTGATTAATCGTTTCAGCTCTACTTCCATGTCCTTTGTCATGTTACATAGCCAGTATGACATATTTCAATTGTCTGTCTCTTAGGATCGTCACAGTAGAGGGATGTTCATGCCCATAGTGGACACGCACCAGAGCTACACTCTCTTGGCCGCGCATGAAAGTGAGGGACAAACCATGATGCACTTTGAGAGATCCATCCAGTCATGTGATGAGGAGGACTACGACATCAAGGTAATGGAGAATGGATCCAACTCCGCCTGATCATTGGTTCAACGGCTGGAGCGTCTTTGCTCTGAAAGGAGTGCAAGATGAAAATGCCATTAGTTGTTTTGACTGATTATGAATTCTGGGTCATTTTGTTGTGAAAAGGACAAACTGACTTTGTGGCCTGGTAGCTGCATGGCAAATGGAAATGAACCAAATCCGTGTGTGTACACTACTTTCAAGTTTTACCTTGACGGTGATTATGAGGTGGAGGTGGTGGAGGTGGAGGGTGGAGGTGACCTACATTTATTTCTCTACCCTGAAGCATCCATGGCTGTGCAGCCAACGACACAAGGCAGAGGTGCTTTTCCATCAGGGCCAAACTTGTTCTGTGCAAAACATGAACACTTCACTTTTGGTCTAGAAACAAAATGCACCTATTAACAGATTGGTGAACTTTGGAAACTTGAGCTGATAAACCAGTGGCTTCTGCACAATCTCCATTCACAGCCTCATCCATTCTGCTCCGTCTCACCCTGCTCACTCCTGCACTGCGAAGACAACATTCAACATCAGTTTGCAATTCAAACTATTTGAATACTACTAATTCAAATTATTTGGGTTTGACATGTTGTCTCCTTGTCTCCTCTTCAAGTGCACGTCCCGTGTTGTTGAGATGATGCTGGAGTATTACCTGCTCTTCCAGGTGTCCGTGTCAGTGGCGACACTTATCTTAACCCCATTGTCCCATATCATGGAGCTTATACTCCCCTCTCATCTGTGTGGTATTCCTTTACTCTTTTGGCTTGTTGCTTGTAATTCTATCATCGTACGTATTATTGATCTAAATCTGTATGTGAGGCTCGGGTTTCCTCCTTCCAACCATGTAAACCGCCTGATGGGAATTCTTTTGTCAGGTTCACCTCAGTGCTCTCTTTCACGCTGACGTCTCAGATATGAACTCAGTGGTCACAGTGAGACGCACCACAGACACACAATATTTTGTTTACCACTGAGTATTTGACATACTATCTGGATCTGGTAATGAAAACCTGCTCTTGTGAACAGTTGTGAACACTGGGGACTGGAAAACCTGGGGGATTAAATGGTATCAATTCATCTCTTGGATATTGTAAAAAAAAAAAAATACAAAAAAAAATACAAAAGCCAGGAGGGGAATAAAGATACAGACACATCCCATATTCCCTGCTGAATTACACACCATCACTCCTTCACTTTCCAACTGTGTCGCTCTGTTGTTGACATCTCTTGACTAGGAAACGCCCATTAATCTGATCTATGCCTATGGACTAACAGAAGACATCAAATACCACAGCAACCGCAGAGGCACCAAGGTGGTCAATCTCCTGAACTACATGCCGCAGACCGCCGCACCGCTCCTCGGCTACATCAGCGCTACGATGGACCACGTGAGAATCATTTCAGACAATCTTCATGATGAGAGAGGAGATGAATATGAGGTTCTGAGTTATACACGGGATACGATTTCCAAACTGCAGCCCGTGGGCTTTACAGGCCCGCAGAAAAATCTCAATACATAATGGAATGTGGCTCTTCCAATTCTACCTCTTAGTTTTAACACTAGGCGGATCTACCACATCATGAAACTTTAACCATATCTTTGTTTTTTGCAGGTCACTATCCCCGCCATTCACACCTACTACCACTGCAAGATCATGAGATTTCCAAACTTGAGTTCAAAACATCACATATATCGGGTAAATATTGAGTTCCAACCCCCCCCCTCTCTCTCGAAAAGCTGTATTAATTGAGTGATATTTAATAGTCTCGCAACTGTATAAATACTTTCTCCTTAGATTGTCCCGGTGATCGAGCATCCCGACCTCGTCCATCACATGCTCCTGTACAGATGCCCCCCCTCGGTCAACGAGACATACGACAGCCAGTGCTACATCGGAACCAAAGGGGACATTTGCTTTGGGGTGGTGGCGACGTGGGCGGTGGGAGGAAGGGTAACTGAGAGACAGCCAGGAGTTCACGCTCTACTTTTATGGGCAGACTGGCTGTATTCAATGTCAGTGATGAATGCTTATCCCTTTAGGAGTTTGAGCTGCCGGAGGACGCAGGGATTCCTATTGGAGGGGGACACGGTGATACACTGTACAGGCTGGAGGTCCATTATAACAACCCTCAACTTGAATCGGGTAATTACTCCGTTTCATGACAGTAAAACACATAACATACAATAAATGGATGAGTTGATTATATTACATTATACCATGTTATACTTTTATATTACATTCTGTTATATTTTATATCAGATGTCATATTATACTGTATATCAGAGGTATGATCTTGCGTCATTCCAGATACAATGACAGATATCACCCATAGTTTTGTGTATATGTAAATATATTGACGAGGCCATTTCATTATTTTTGCCCATTTCATCTTTAAATATTGTTCACATTTCTTCTCATTGTGTCGCGTAGTTTGAAACCCTTATCAATGAACAATGGATTCTGGATTCATAAAGGATATCTATTTATCTAAAACCCTGGTACAGGCAGGCGCGACAGCTCGGGACTCAAACTCTTCTACACAGCCGAGCTCCGGGAGCACGATGTGGGCATCCTGACCACGGGAATGCTACCTTTAGCTTCTTTAGAGTATAAAATCCCTCCAAACGCCACGGACTTCCTCACCTACGGCGTGTGTAACACCACACTCTTCCCTCAGGTACAGTTTGGATTTCAATCAGGAGGTCAGAGACGTGTCCGAGGTTGTTTCTGACCACAGTCTTGTAATGTTGAATTTCCGTCTGTGTCATCGTTTCCGACACCAGCTGGTGGATTCTGTGCCTGACCTTCATATATTTGCCGTCTTGTTGCACACTCACTTGGCTGGGAGGAAAGTCAGGGTTGGCCATTACAGGTTAGAAATTTGTTTGCAAGTTGTTTATGGTTTGGACGATAAATATCAGATCGCCGTTTGACAGATGTGATGTCTTCACGTCTCCGTAGAGATGGAGTGCAGATTGACTTCGTGGCCGTGGAGGAACACTACAACTTTGAGCTTCAACGGATTATCAGTTTGGGAGAAATCAAGACCATGAAACCGGTATCGTCTCCGCTGCCTCTTTGCCCACACATTGAAAATGGATAACTTTTTACAGGAAGTCAAAGCTACAGTACATCACTCAGTCATGTTTATTCTCACTAAACTGCATTGTGTGTGTCCTCGGACAGAATGATGAGATTGCAGTAGAGTGCACCTACAACACCATGAATCGTGCAAACATCACCAAGGTGGGTCTATACAAGTAACGTGACGCCAGTTGTCCTGTATTAGTGGTGCGATATAATGTTAAAAGGTGTAGTGTGTACGATTTCGGTCATTTGTCACTTCTAAATAATATCACGAAACAATTACATACCGACGTTTTCATGAATTTACACTACAACCTGAATCTACCATAGGTTCTCCTGCATGCTCAGAGGGGTGAGGGTGATGTGATGGATACAACTTCACCTCAAGATGTCACCAAATCTTGCACACTGCCCCTTTAAGACATGGCTATCGCAGTAGTATATACAATGTAAAATACTGCAATGGGCCTGTACAGCAGAAGTGGTGAGATGGATGAATCACACATTGGAGAGTAATTCACGATTAAAGGTCCAGTCTGACAGATTTCTCCCCCCCCCCCCATTTCAACTGATCATGGAATTCAATGATCATACTCATGTTTTTGAGTGAATAATCGCGTGAATGCACCAATTGTTTACATTACCCTGGAATCAGCCCTTTACATTATATAGCAAACTTTTGTTTTCATTACAACTGCAGGCTGCCATAGGAGGAAAAGGTGAGGAACTCTTAACACACGATGTCACTTCATCCAAAAACATTCCACTGACCATTGTAATAATTCACTCTTCCCTCCTCCAGATGGGATTAGCGACCACTGATGAGATGTGTCTGGCCTTCTTATATTACTACCCTGCAATTAACATCACCTCATGCATAAGCCACCCGATGACACAACTCCTGGCCAGTATCGGCAGCAAGTAAGTACCAGTGTATTTCATCCCATAATACTCTGGCTAAAGATTGAATCTGCTGCCACACCACTGGCTGACAGATTATACATTTCTGTAGTTCTAAATATTTGAAGCAGCCGGATATTGACCAAGCAGCTTTGCTCCACTTCCTGACAGTCTGTCTTTCAGCAATGAGGATATCACTCAGTACGAGTACGTGCTGAAGAGCCTCAGTCAGATTCAGATGGTCATTGATAATCATGTAAGTACAAAACTCTTCTTTACTTACTGATTCTTTTCTGTAATAAATTAAGATTTATTAAAAAAATAAAAATGAATATATATATATGTAAATACAATTTTCCACAGCACAATCCACACTACCAAACAAACGGCTTTGTCAGGAAGATGATGGAGACGCCCTCTGTCAGCTGTCCCAATGTATCGTGTCAACTCTGCCATCACTGGATTATGACCCCAGCCGGAGTGTTGCTGCTGCTTCTCTGGACGGCTACGATGTAAAGTTTTACATTACATGTGCGACAGATGCAATTAATACAAGCTTTTACTTAAAGTAAAGATGATTACATTTAATCTGGTATAGATGTACTATATACCATTCTACATTTGTAATGTTGACTAGTTTATACTTATTTTGTATGCGATTTGATTTGCTTGCCTCAGATCAGGTGTCATTGTTTCCATCAACTATACTCACCGTGTTTTGCATCACCTTACTTAAATCTATGGTTGATAAACTTAATGACTTGAACTTACAAGTAGCTAGTATGATAAGAACAACATCAAGTCAGAAGCCAACTTGGAGCACTAAAGTATTCTGGTCAGTGTGACACCCTCCAACACAGGATGCACATTTTATCACAATATTCACAAGTTTTGGCTTCACTGTAGAGGAACCTTTAAGTCAGCCAACTTTATCTACAGCCAGTTTACTACACACTCAATGTATAGAGTTGTCTTCGCCATAAAGATTAAAGTGTATTAGAGATGATTTTCATTTGTTTAGGAAAGGTTTCATCTTTGGGATTTTAATGATAAATGAAAGATAAAATAGGTTCTTCTACATGCATGCTCTGAGGGAAAGGTTCAAATGAGGGATATTAAGCTGCAACAAAGAATTTGACCACTAGATGACTCTAAAACCCTAACACTGTCCCCAAAAGTACCATTCCATAAATGGTGTGAATATTCCAAAAGTGCCATAGTTTAACTGCAATGATCAGACCTCCTTTTTTATCTTCCCAAATAATTGATTTTAGGCAAGGTTACAAAACACAGCTTTCTGGTGATCATTTAGACATGCATTTACATTAATCACTCATATATACATCATACAATATATGGCAAGTATGCATATTACGCACATAACCTTTAAGATTTGCACTATTTCTGTATTAAATGAGCCAATCACCTAATAAAACATGAGCTTACTGGTGTCATTCATCAATGTTTGGGGGGGAAAATACGAGTCACAAACATGCCGTCCCTCGGGCTTCCCGCAGGGGGAGCTCTCGCATGTTTCCCTGCCTGTCACTGTGCTTGCTGACAGAGAATGAATGTGTACGGCTAGCCAGCTAATAGCTTTGGCAATGTTGTCACTCTCAGGATGATATCGCAGCGGGACAGAGGAGAACTCGCTCGGTTTTATACGGTCACGGACCCCAAGAAGCACCAGAAAGGCTATACTGTGTATAAAGTTACCGCACGGGTAAGTAGAGAAAGGATGGACACCCCTGAGTGCTAGGCTAATGCTAGTGGGTTTTATCCAGCTGCCTAGCTATCCAAGCTAATGTGGTAGTGTTTTTGGCTGACAGTGGGTACCAGCCCCTTTGGGCGTTGTAGACAAAGATAACCGGCATATTTGCACTTAAAGGTGTGATGTCGTTACTCCCAACGGGCTGTCGCGCTGCTAATTTATGTCAGCAACACTGATATAACCCAAGCTAAACGCTGGGGTTTAAAGGGACAGTTCCAACAGCCAGTAGTAGCTACAATGCTGCCCCGTTTAGCCTAACAATACACGGTCACTGAGGACACAGCGTTAATGGGAATGTACTGGTTGTTGTTGTTGTTGTCGTCATGAGGCTTTTCCCTCAATACAGTCACGTTTAAAGTGCAACGATGGAAAGTGGGATCATAGGGCAGATATAACAGAGATGGAGAAATGTTAGCCTTATGGTTACTGATAAACATGTCAGTACAAAAAAAATAAATGACGACCTTTTGCACAGTAACTAGGTTCGGAGCAGGTGAACCCAGGTTTTACTGTTGATGTTAATTAGTAACCCGCTGAATGTGAACTTGAATGTGATTCATCTCACCTGTGTTTACATACTAACCCGTCAAATGATGGTACCTGTACTCTCCAAATAAGTCGAATGCAGTTTTGAAATTAAATCCTATAAAAAGAATGAACCAAAATGATTCAAATGACTAGAAATCCAAACTCATCTCACCAGTGTTGCATTTGATCCTGGACAAGGCCCCACCTGGTTTGAGGAAAGACAACACATTAGTTTAAAACAATAACATTTCATCAGAATAATGTGAAAGTCACATGACACACCGCACCACATGCTGCTGAGGGACAAAGACACTTTCCACCTGCCTTTTATAGAGGTGGATCTCTGTAATGACCAGACTCCTCCCACCAGGCTCCTGCAGGAAGAGTAGTTACTCAGTGTTGTGCATTGACACTGCATCTCGTATAGTTTCCTGTTCCCAATTGACATCAGGCAGCTCACAGATAAGATGAGAAGTATGTCCCCTAACAATGAAAGGATATTAAATGCAACACTGTTTAATTAATCCAAATTGACCCTCAGTCCTCCAATCACAGCCACATCAACACAGTTGACAGGACAATGATGCGCAGACTTGTATCATGTGGGACGTCTTGCACCGAGGATCCTGTTTGCTATGAATCTCGGTGATGTCTCTCATTCTAACTCCCAAGACTTCCGTCACTGGCTCCATAAAGCTCTCTTTGTCCCACTCCGACTGTGTCCAGCCTCGTCCTTGCGATAGCCCAACACACTTTGTTGTGGTGGTTGCAGCAAAACCAGCTCTGAACTCTCTTCTTCTTCTTCTTCTTCTTCTTCGTCCACACAGATCATATCCAGGAAGAACCCAGAGGACGTTCAAGAGGTAAGTCGAGAAGTTATCACATGATTTAGTGAATTCACAAGACGTTTGCAAACTTCTACCACAGGTTTCTTTAGAAGAGACATGGAATATGTGGAAAGGTATTAACCTCAGTTGATATTGGTGAAGATCTTGAATCAATACTTAAATAAAACTATATCTTTTCATGGTATTTAGTAAACACAAGGATCCGTTTGATCCGTGAGATTTTAAGACACAAGGCTCAATTTGACTTGACTGCAAAGGTCAATTTCGAAGACGATTCATTTCATCAAACATCTGGATCATTTTGTGATCCCTCATTCATCTGTTGTGCACTTTGTAAAATGGCAAACTATTTATAGTCTAGTTTTTTTTAGAGTTAACTAATGGTTTTAACAGAACGTCTGGAATATCTATTTTTTTTTCAAAACATGCAGTAGAACTGCTTTCACTGCCTCCCTGCCTCTGAAACAGAGGAATGCAGTGTACGCTGGAAGCAGCACTAATGCAGCCGGCATGATATCAATTACTGTATGTGTGTCGAAGATGCCTGTGCAAACACTCCTTACCTCCATTTAGTGCTGGCTGGGCCCGTTTGGAAGTGGTGCTCAAGCCAGTTTGTCTCACAACATCGGCCGTCCGACAAGACTTTAGTAAATGGAATTTGCGTCTCAACATTTGGGCGTAATGTTTTACTCTGTCATCTTTACTTTATCTTTGTCTCTCTCTTAATCCACCCCCCCTCTCTCTTTCCCTCTGCAGATAACTGTGTGGAAGAGGTACAGTGATTTCCGAAAGCTCCACCAGAATCTCTGGCAGCTGCACAAAAATGTATGTAGCCAGTCTGAGCTGTTTCCTCCTTTTGCCAAGGCCAAAGTGTTTGGTAAGTGACACATCCTCTCACTTTTCTTATGTAAAGCATGTACTGTCATGTATTCATGTTTATATTGTGCAAAGACGTTGTCTCCTGCTAAACTGGAGAGAGAAACCTATGGTAGAAACAGAGTATAGGAGTTTGGCTTAGAAAAGGCAGTGGTGACTCTGCCCCCTAGAGCCAGCTTAGTGTTACTACTCTGTCATCAAGTACCACTCTCAAGAAATATGCATGTGCTTTTAAGATTTTCTTTTGATCATACAGGTCGTTTTGATGACACAGTGATTGAGGAAAGAAGACAATGCTCTGAGGATCTCCTACAGTTCTCTGCTAATATCCCTGCACTTTACAGCAGTCAGCACATCCTCGATTTCTTCAAGGTGTAGTACTACACACACACACACACACACAGATAGAATACACAAAAGTGTGTATGAACTATCATTTTGTTACGGTCTTTCAGGGTGGTGATGTCCACGACGGCTCGGAGCTGATTGGGCCAGCTGAGCCTTTTTCAGATTTCCTGGCGGATAGTTTCTCAGACTGCAGCTCTGATGGTTCGTGTAAACACGCTAACTCCTCCTCTCAGTTTCCCGTTACTGTCATCTCAAACTTACTCAGAGGTGTGGTTATGTTTTTCCAGTTCAAAGAGACATCAGTGGTGCAGATGATCTGACCATCACATCTGAGTATGGAGGTATGGTTTCTCCTCTAAATGATTATTACTTTTAATTTCCCGTCATTGTTGTTTCAGCGTATGTGCTATACACTTCTGTATGTACAGAAGTGTTTCTCAGCATTGAGCCTGGCAGTCTTCCCTCCTCAGGCCCCTCCAGTGACAGCGACCTGACCTCCTTGGCTGTGGACACTGATTCTTTGGCTGAACTGGACGATGGCATGGCCTCAGGCCGCACCTCCCCAAACCAGCCACAGGGGGGAGCTTCCCACATTAGCAGCAGCTGCAGCCCTCGCTTGCCCTCCCTGCATGACCGTCGCACCCCGTCTCCTGCCCCTGTCCCTGCCTCTTCTGCCCCTAACCCCGAGGTCAGCTGGCCAGGCCGAACGCCCCTCTTCTCTGGCAGTCTGAAGAAACTCAGCGGTGGCAAACACACGGACGTCAAGTCAGACTACCTGGACAAAGCCAGTGAGCTCATCTCTCTGGCTGTACAGAAGGAGAGAGAGCAGGACTACCAGGCTGCTTTCTCTTACTATCGCAGCGGAGTGGACCTGCTGCTGCAAGGAGTGCAAGGTCAGTTTGGCCGAAGGCTGAAACTGAAGTGGAACCCGAGAATAGAATAAAAAAAAAAAAATAGAGAGTATCACAATAACTACAATTTCTACGTTTTCTGCCATTTCTGCAGTGTAAACGTACAACTCTTCCCTGAACAAGTAAATCAATGAAACAGTCGTTAAAGTTTATGGGAGCACCTTGTGGGAATATAAAGGGTCCCCAAAGATCATTATGTTCAACTCCAACAGGAGTCCTTGTGTTGTTTTCCCCATTTATTTACCTAATAATTAATTGTTGCCATTAAATAACATTCTCATTTATAGACAACACCCAAGTGTACACTTCCAAAAACTGCTCTCTAAATGATAATTGTGTTTCTCAGGTGAGCCCAGTCCGACACGGCGAGAGGCTGTGAAGAAAAAGACTGCAGAGTATCTGATGCGAGCGGAGCAAATATCCAGTCAGCATCTGAGAAGCAACATGGGTCAAGGGTCAACGCAGACCGTAGTAAGTTCATGACATCGGCCCTTCGTCTGTCTCTGGTGGAATACGCAAAGCAGTAACTATGTGGTCTGGCTGTTTAAAATGTCCTGGTGTCTTTTCAACTACCATTTCCACACCTTTTGAAATGTTTCTCTTGTCCTTTAAGGCTTTGGGGGCTCAGTGCTGTCCGTCCATGAGCAGAGCAGAGCAGTCGGGTCTGTCTGAGGAGCTGGGAGCGTACAGGGTGTTAGGAGTCATAGATAAGGTCAGTAAGTTAATAAGGAATTTGAGAGTGTTTTAAGGTGATCATGAAAAAAAAAATGCAGCGACTAGGGATCACGAGACGGTCATTAACCGGACCGTTTGTGCCTGCCCGGATAAATATGGACGTTAACGGCCCCCAAATTTCTCCTCCTGGTGTCCTTCCCTTCTTCAACCATCTCTTTAATCTGAAGCAATAAAGTCATAATAGATTTACTGGGTGGAGTTGTAAGGGCCTGAGTGTGTGTATGTTTAGCATCAGTTATCGCTACCACAAGGTCAGTTTGGGTTGCCGGTCCGCTCAACCAGCTGCCAGCGAAGCAACTTTACCACTCAGCCATGAAATGACTTGGCAAGCAGCTCGGAGAGAAGCACACAGCATTAGATCAATGATGCTCATCCTGCATACACATATACATGCACACTCTCAAACCCCAAGGAAAATGTGTACACAACACCAACATGTGTTGTTCTGCGGAGAGACGCACTTTAAATCCACAACATCTCAGTATCAACTCAAACATGGTTAAAAAAAAAAAGAAAGATCATAAACGTAAAGTATCCAGAAATGGCCCTGCTTTCCTCGTCTCCTTCCTCCTTTCACTTTTAATGGGGACAGAGGGGACAGATGGAGCGAGCTCCTCACCCCAGTGCCCCCCCCCCTTTCCATGCCCCTCCACTCCGCTTCCCCCCCCCCTCCCCACTTCCCTGATGTTTGTGTCTTAATTATATTAGCGCCCTGGCTAGCACTGCCACTCTGTTTACTCACAGCTCCATTCATATCCATTTAGCCCGCACCTGTTTGGTCCCAGCCAGGGTCACATGGAGGGAACGCACCCACCAAAACATACGCAGGCATTACACCGCGCACAAACACACAGCGGGTCACGCACATATGCTCAAGCTCTCCCCCGAGACGGCACGGGAGCAGAAGAGCAATGGAGATGTCAGAGCGGAGAGGAGGGCAGGAGGCAGGAGGAAATAAAGACATTAGGAAGAAAAGGGGAGAGGAAGGATGGAAAGTGAGATGAAATGATTGTTTTTTGCTGGAATGCTGGTGCAACACTGGGATGTAGATTTGGCACTGACAGCCCAAAACTGTGTCTGCTGTGATGCATTGCACATCTCCGTGATGGAGCACGTTTAAACAACGCGCTTTCACAAAATTGGGGAGAAATGTTAGGCGCGGTGTCTGTCGTGAAAAAGACATTCTCAGATAAAACAGAATATATGCAGTAGTTTGGCTTGGGCTTGTTCATCTGTCCTTTTTCTGTATTTTGAAACCTTTCCCCAAAATTATTTTCAGTAATCATCCCTATTGTTAGTTTGGAGAACTGGAAGAAAGGAAAAAAAAAAATCAATTCCACCTAAATCTTACTCACTGGACCCTTCACCCTCGGACACAGTGCGCCACAGCATCTGACATGTTAAAGGCATTTCTCTGCTATAATACATTCATCTTTCAGTGACCCTTTGTGGTCGCCCTGACCCAGTCACTGAAAGACACTGCTGGAGGACATAACCACTACAGCATCTTAGACTGTGGAAGTCTGTTCAAATCAGGCAATTAATGGCTCTTATCCATCACAGGTTCTTCTGGTCATGGACAAGAGAACAGAAGAGACTTTCATCCTGAAAGTAAGTGTGTGTGTGTGTGTGTGTGTGTGAGAGTAGTGTGTATGAGCATGCTCCTCATCGTGTTCTTCCCGACAGTAAGTGTAACTGTGAAGTGTGCCAGAAGCCCCTGTGTGTGTGACCGCTGTAATTGATTCTAATGGGTCTGTCCCTGTCAGCTCCTCTGCTCTCAGGTGTGAGACGGGTGCCAGATGCCAACGCACAGCACAGGCACAGATGACTACACACACATGCCTACACACACTTAGAGCCAATGTGAACTTTACGTGTAGTGCTGATGGATTTATGTGGCTCTTATAAAGTCACACGCTGTATGTGGCTTGATGAATCTCGTGACTTTGGGGCATAGCTAGCACTTTGTTAATGGGAGCTTTCTCCTTCACCCGAAAGAAACATTTCAAACGCTCACTTTCTGTATCGTCTCTCCTTGTTTAAATTCTCCTGTGCGCCGCTCTTTTATTTATTTATTTTTTAAATCCATCCTTTTTTCTCTCCAAATGAAGTCAGTTTTCTGCTTCCAGGGTCTGAGGAAGAGCAGCGATTGCGGAGGGACGAAGCGGACCATCATGCCTCACTCTGTGCCCCACATGGTCCAGCTGAGGAAGTTCATCATCTCAGAGGACACAGTTTTCCTCCTTTTACATTACGCCGAAGGTACGACGTCTCACATCGTCACGTTTCCTCTTCCATCCTCTGTCCCCTCCTTCACCCGCCGCCGCTCCCTCTCCAATATCCCGCCTCTCTCTCTCTCTCTCCGCCCTTGTTCCAGACAGATGTTTGATAAAGATGGGTGTGTGTCACAGGTCATTATTCTGAATACCAGGTGGCAACGTGCTTCATTAGCTATGCCAACACCTGGGCCTCCTTACATCCCACTCGCTCTAGGATGTGTGTCTGTTGTGTTCGTGTGTGTGTTCGTGTGTGTGTTCGTGTGTGTGTGAGTACATGCGTCGAGATGCGGCCATATTTTTTAATGCCCTGTAACCTTTTTCAATCTGGTGTACTCCATAACCACCCTGCGCTAATATTAGCACACTATATTGAATATCATACTGGGCTGTTAAACATGATCTAATAAAGCCGATTATATCCCACATAAGGCACATTCTCTATTGTGATGCCCCACCTCTGTTATTTTGAGAATCCTGGGCTGTTCCTTAAGCTTCTATAGAAGGTTATTAGCAGCTGACGGGTTGAATGAGGATAGACAGGGAGAGGGAGGGAAGCAGTGACCTGAGTGACTTTGGACAAAACAACATATGGATGGTTTTACTTTCTAAGCCATCGAGCTGCCCTGCTATCATTATCATCACTGAGAACTCCCTATCCATTCTCATCACACACAACAGATGCTGGCTTCCAATAGTTCCCTCTACAGCTGTGTGTATCTGTACGCTTCCATGCGTGTGTGTGCGTGTGTGTGTGTGTGTGTGTGTGTGTGTGTGTGTGTGTAAGACAGGGACAAGTCAATACACTAACAATACCCTTGGAACCTAAAACACACACCAGCTCAAAGCCCATTTAGACAAATTGGTTTCAGTCACAATTGTTTTTGTTAACCTTTGTTTGTCAATCACTGAGTGGAACCATTTTCTCCAAATACTCAAAAAGCCTGGTGTTTAGGTCCCGATGGTGCCTCCTTGTTTGTCTCTCCATCTATTCTTAAGAACAATAAAACGAGATATTGTGGACATGAGGGAGCGGCATGTCACACAAGACAAATGATTCACTCTTGCCCCCTTATTTATCTTTTGTCCTCAGGTGGAAAACTGTGGTCTCACATTGGAAAGTACCTCCTTGCCTCAAGCCCGGAGGAGAGCTTTGATATTCCTTTCATTCAGAAGAGCCACACAGCCGCTGTCCACTCCCCACAACATGCGGTTCCACAGCTGGACGTGGACTCCGGCAGCTCGAGTTCAGGGCCTGTCACCGGTTCTGATTCCGTCTCTCTGGAGCTGCAGAAAGAGACAAGACATGTCATTGCATCACCTCGTAAAACTGTTCTTCCTCCGAGGCTCACTGACAAAACCGGGGCCCAGTCCGACTCTGGGGCCACCTCTGAGGAAGAATGCACTAACAGCTATTTGACACTTTGCAATGAGTACGAACAAGAGAAGGTAGAACCCGATGCACTAGAGGAGGAAGAGGAGAGGAGTGAACAGGAAATGCTATCTCTGGAAGTGCCCGCCGCGACGAACACCACCTCCTCGCGCAGTCGCTCTCTGCTGAGCAACGACAGCCTGTCGTCGCCGCTCAGCTCTCAGGAACTCGGCTTCTTCACGGAGTCGTCCGACAAAAGCGGACACACCCATGACAATGGGCAAGACCAGGGGGAGGGGCAGGACCACAGCGACGTCTTCAGTCCCTTACCCTCTCCTGCCGTGCCCTCGTCTTTGAACCAGTCAAAGCACACGCCCATGGAGTTCTTTCGCATTGACAGCAAAGACAGCGCGAGCGAGGTGACCTGCCTCGACTCGGGAGAGCTTTGCCCGACTCTTAAGCAGGTCCCATTAT
Source organism: Chascanopsetta lugubris (assembly GCA_016785325.1). Taxonomy (NCBI): domain Eukaryota; kingdom Metazoa; phylum Chordata; class Actinopteri; order Pleuronectiformes; family Bothidae; genus Chascanopsetta; species Chascanopsetta lugubris. The sequence continues at coordinate 73,873 of JAFBJT010106392.1, forward strand.
TCTCAACATCCGACCTCGGTTCCGAGGTAACGGAGGATCCTCCAGAGCTGGCTCAGGAGGTCAGGGGCCACGGCTCGGAGCGTTGGTGGTTGGACTGCAGCGATAAAGGCTCCAATGAGTCCGTGCCGGTCATCTCATTTGAAGAGGCAGTTGTGCAGGATGAGGGTCAGCCACCCGATCTTCTGGTCAACCTTCCTGTAATGAGCGGGGTCGCAGACTCATCACTGGAGGAACTGGAGACCGGCGGAACGGGAGTGTGTCTGGGCCTCGAGGCGAAAGCCTCTCCTCAGAAATGCATCCAGCCTGATGTTTTGCAGCTGCACAGCCAACCCGAGGACGAGGAGGAGGAGCAGCCCCCGGAGCAGGAGCTGTCATCTCTGTGCACAGCCTCCGCAGCCTGTGACACCAGTGTGGCATCCTGCTCTCCGCTCAACTCGCTGTGGGATGACTACGGCCTCGCATTCGGAATCGAGGCCTCCGATAAAACAGTGGGCGGTCAGGAATGCCAAGATATTGACCGTCCTCTTGACACGGGACCTCCAGATACTGACTCCCACCGGGAAGCACTAGAGGCCGGCGTGAGAGTAACAAACACAAATGGGACTGAGGCTTCTGCGCCGGCGGAGGGTTTATTGCATCTTGATGGTGAATTATCAGGAGCTGGTAGCAATAAAAGTGTCAGCGAATTTGATAAAGAAGTATCGCGGCTGTTTGCGGAGCTGGACGAGCTGTCGCTGGCTGCGTCCCAAGCTCGTATACCGGAGGAGTTTGTGCGATGCTGGGCCGTGGAGATGGTGATAGCTTTGGATTCACTGCACCAAGAGGGGATCGTCTGTCGTGACCTGAACCCCAACAACATCCTGCTCGACCACCAAGGTTAGACATGAATGTACTCCATTCGATTTTGGTATGAATCAGGGTCCAATTGCCTCTTGGTTCTCATCTTTTTCTCACAAGCGTACTGGAAAATCATTCTCAACGTGCTGTGTGAGGTTTATGTCTTATTTTCCTTTGGGGATTTAAAAAAACAAACAGAATATAGCTGAGATTTCATTGAAGAACTCTGTCTTTCAGTCAACCATGATGTGATATATTGAACAGAATGAAGGCTCTCGCGAATAGGGGAAGTGTTGTTTTACTAAGAGGTCACAGATTCCCACCTCAACTTCTTCCTTTGTCGTCCTACAATCATCTCTCTCCGCCTCGTTATCAACAAGCGTCTAATTAGCTGAGTGGCTGTTTTCGTCTCCCCCCTGCGGTAATTATTGTTCTAAAGGGCCCATCAGCGGCATAGTGTGGTGCATCAGTCTGGCTAGCCCAGGCTAATGGCTACGGCTACCTAATGACACCATTAGTTCTAATGATAGCGTTAACGGGTAGCCGCTAAACAGGAGTAATCGCCGTGGCCATGTGCTTGAAAAGCTCGCAGAGAGATTTAGAGAGGTAGAAAGGAGTGGAGGAAGTAACGCTGCCGAGGTGAATAAACAGCTGGGAATGCAGAGAGTCGGAGTGACTCTCGACTGCGTGAGGTTGACAAGCAGCAGAGCGTGTGATGGATGTGTCACACACACACACACACATACATGAAAACTTTCTCCTCTGTGCAGGTCATGTTCAGATTACATACTTCTGTTGCTGGAGTGACGTTGAGGAGTCGTGCAACAAGGACGCCGTCGCCAACATGTACTGTGCACCAGGTGAGATATATATATATATATATATATAATACATCATCGTGTCTTACTAGTCAGGAGCCTCATTTTGTGTCTTTGACAGCGCTGGGGTACATGTCGGGTTAATTCTATGCAGGCATGTAAGGCCATAAGTGGGCCACTTTCCCATGGTCACAAAAACCTCATTCATTACCAGACATGAATGAAAGAAACTAATTAATGCTCAACATTTTTTGGCTCATAAACTTAAAAAATCTATATGCAAATGTGCTCTTGTATTCCTGCATGATGTTAAATTAGGTTAAGGAAATAGCATATACCATATATTGTAGTTACAGATTTAGTATTTACTGGAGATTAACTCAATTTGCAACATATTTGACATTAACTCCTTTTTTTTTTCTTGAAGTTTTCTCTGAGTTTTGATGAAGCTGGATTGTCTCGTAGTACCTTCATTGTCCTGTAGAGTGTGGTATTGAGCAACAGTGAGCCAGCGACCCCAAATGTTGCCCTCAGCAAGCTTGTGGCAGCTCTGGCATGTTGTTTAAAAGCTGCTTAAAACAAACTGCTGCTAGACTGCAGCACCATGTCCCTACTTAGCACTTGTGTGTGCCGTGTGTGTGTGTGTGTGTGTGTGTGTGTGTGTGTGTGTGTGTGCGTGTGCACGTGTGTGTGCGCGCACATACGTTTGACATCTATGGGTGGATAACTTTCTAGCATGCTGCTGCATATGGCTTTCACACTTGGGCTGTTGGGTCGATTATATTCAGTGTGCTTAATTACACCTTTCTTAAATATGCAGGATGGATCAGTGTTTGCTGGAAACACTGGACATACACAATGACCCTCGCACTCATTCACTCTCCCACGCACTTGTATTAAGCTATTCATCCTCTCGCTTTCCAGCCACAAAGGTCACTTCAGATTTAAATCCTCCTTGTGTCCAGAATGTACAGAGCGATGCCGTTGCAATAAATCTGAAAGCAACAAATGCTCTATGTAATATCCAAAGTGTGCATTTTTTTTTATTCCCCACCAACAGCTTGTTTAAAAGCCCACTAATGGAAATGGGAGCACAAGGAGGCATATGTTCCACTGATCAGCTGTAGATGACTCTAAAGACACAGGAGGAGAGCACAGCACAAGATGTAAAGTAGAATATAACTTCTACAAATTAGAGTGAGGCATAGTCATTAGTACAAGAAGCATTAAAAGATTTTCACGTAATATAATAGTGCGGAATTTATGCACTATTAAACATTTGTTAAGGTGATCAAAAAAATGGAAATACAAATACACATGACTAGTTCAGTTCAGTCTAGTTTAGTGAGTGTGGATTAAAGTTCCAGATCAAAGGTGTAAGATTGAGGTAAAAATAATGAGCACGAATTCAGTTGAAGATAAGGAAGGGAAAGAGGAAAGGTATTCAGATCCAACAAATGAATCCCCACTAGATCTCATTTCATCTAAAATAGCAAAAAGAAACAATTATTAAAAAAAACGACTGTAATCAGTGTCAGTGTTCAGTCTTGGTGGAGGTTTGTCATTATGTTTGGTCAACTGTACTTCATGTTAAATATGAACCAAAAATGTTGTTTTGTTATTACCTTGATACTGAATCTAAACACTAATCCAATCATTTTAATTAACTTTAAGTAATTCATGACAATTTGATGACCTAAAATGTCCATACATTTCGCTACGTATCAATCTGATGAATGAAGAGAAATTGAAAAGTACTGAAAAGCAAAAAAAGGCTGAAAGCAATTCTGTCTGTTTAGTATGAGGCTGATCTCGTTCATACAGCTCATACAAACCATAATGTAAATGGATAAATCTAATTTTCATGTCCGATTATAAAACATATTAAGGATCTAAGATGAGAGCTGAACTGAAACGACTGTTGCCCCAATGTGGATCAATGCGTGCAATGTACTCGGGCATCCAGCAGGGGGCATTTTATACTGCTGTCAAATGAAAACTTCTTCATCCACAGCTTTAGTCAAACACGGGCAACTATATTTATTTTTCTTGTCTCGCTTTCTTTCATCCTGTTGCCTCTCAAATAATAACAGTCACTTGATCTACTTACTGACATTTATCTCATCCCTGAAAACTCTACGTCACATACATTCACTGACTAAATATGTGTGTGTGTGTGTGTGTGAGAATGTATGCGCTCGTAAACGCACACACAAACACTGAGGTTTGTGAGTGTGTTTCTCCTGCCCTTGTTATGTATAGCTGTTTATCCAGACAGGGTCAGCTCTACCAATGGCTTCATTCCTGATGACAGATTTATGACTGTTTGCCAGAAAGCTAGCAGGGGGCCTGCTGTGACCGTGTGTGTGTGTGTGTGTGTGTGTGTGTGTGTGTATAAGGAGAGAAACATGTTTTTAAATCGCACACATTCACACCCCAAAAAAAAATGCATGAGTGGAGCCTGAAAACAGCGTCAGGGCGTTAATCTGTTTATTCTGCTCGTCTGCTCATTTATCTCCCACCATTTCGTCATCGCCGATAAACATCAGACTGTCTCTTTTCTTGTCCTCTAATGAAAAGAGATGAAGTGTTGTTGAGTGACGCGAGCCACAGTTCATCAGAAATGAGAATTGTCTATTGTTCCGTTAAGAGGGAAGCAGGGACAAAACCGATTGTCTTCAGGGTCTAAAGTAAAGGGAAATGCAGCATTCTTCCCCATCTGAGGTAAAAGGTCTGTGACTAAAGCTAAAAATATCATACCTGCAGTTTCAGCTCTGGAACAACATGATCTACTGGACGATTAAGTTCAGTTCCCCTTCCCCCCCCCCACCCCGAGCTATCATCTCATTGTTTAGTCAAGATTTTCAGGGAAGAAACGGTCCCGCAGCAGAACTTCTGCTTTATTATTTCAACAACCTGTTGTCACCGTGGAGATGAGACATCATCGTATCATGTCGTTTGCTCGGTTGTTTCAGTTTCTTGGAAAATCACCCAGCGATCCCTCCTTACTTCCTACCTGCGCACACTCGACTTCCTCTTTCGACAGTGACTATCGGTTAAGGTTTTAGGGAAGTCGCCCCGAGTGGAGAAGAGAGAAAGTTCCTTATGGCCCCCAGGAGAGGGAGGAGATGGAGTGTGATTAAGATAGAAAACAGGAGGGAAGTTCATTGTTGGAGGGAACGGGAAGAAGAGGCCACGAGGTGAGCGCACGGTATTGTTTCACCGATGTGTCTGAGCTCCTCGGTATCGCTTGGGCTCCTCTGAACTCTTTCTTTGAAAGTTCAAAAAACGGGAGAAGTGAATGGAGGTTCGCTGAAATTCAGCAAAGAACAATTGAGGGAGCGTTGTAACAGTGGGCTGTGAATGACCCATGGCCTGTGGATGCAGTTAACTCTCCCTTCCCATCCTCTTTCTCTCTGTCTCCCTTTCTCCCTGCCTCGCTCTGACAGAGCGGTAAGTGTAGCCAGCTCCACTGTACTCTCCCTGCAGCTCCTTAGACATTAATCCATTGTGATGACATCGACCTTGCTCTGAGACGCGTGTGTGTGTGTGTGTCCACTATCTCTCCCCTCCCCCCCCCCTCCCCAGCTCATAAGCACGCAGGTATCACTAGTCCGTTCAATGACGATCTTCTCTCCTTGGCTGTCAAAACAGTAGTCCTGGGGAGCCCTGAAGACTGGTTGCTCAGTTGGCTGTGTCCATGTGTGTGTGTGTGTGTGTTTGTGTGTATGTGTGTATGTGTGTGTGTGCGCGTGTGTGTGTGTGGACAAAACACGCAAGTCGTATCATAACCCTCTCTAACCTTGGCTGCAAGAGAGCTGCGTCGGCCTCTGGTCTTCCCTGCAGCCTCCAGGAGACGAGGGGGTCTTTGTCTCTGATGCTTCCCCAGCTGAGGAGCCTGTTCTCTGGGCACACACTCTGCTGTGACCCTGGGTCCCGGCCCTCTGGGTGACCAGGCACCCTCCCTCTGGAGAGAGTAGAGCAGAGCAGAGGGGAGTGAGTGGCACAAGGGGCCATCTGGTACCCAGTGGAGCTCTCACACACACACACACACATATAGAGACACACACAAACACACACTAATTACACTTAAGCAAAAAGACTGCTCTTCATCTTAAATACACACTGAATCCTGACAGCGTTCCATTGAACTGGTTCTCCCTCAATGTTCTCATAAGCTTCAGTTTTATTAAGTGATGAATTTGAAAATAATTTAAACCTTTGTCTCATTGTTCAAGTAATTCAGCGATACTAACAATTTAAAGGCCTCATGAAATGACAATGACGGTGTTTATCCTGTGTCCTTGAGTTTATTGCTCATTTATTCATTTTTGTTTAGTCAATTTTGACAGGAAAACAAAGTTATAGTTAAATCTGTTTTTTTTTTCCTTTTCCAGTTCAACAGTATCAATGTGAGATGACTCATTCTGTCTTCAGGGGCTTTTGCTAATTTTGCATCCAATGATGACGCTTTGTAAAAAAACTCAAACCGCCTCCACATGACTACACATAGTGTCAGTTACAAACTGGTGCAGAGGAGTTGGAGTCACACTGTCAGTCAATAATAAAATCCACAGGTGTACAAGAAGGTATTGGATTCTGTTAACGTCTGTCAATCAATGTTTGCTAAAATGCCATAGAGGCACCATGTCAAGGGTTCAGTGGCATCTAGTGGTTGTGGTTGTAAGCTACAGCTAATTCATTTGTCAACTCTGGGCAACATAAAAAAAACATGGCGATGCAACATGGCAGCTTCTGTTAAATAGAACAGTTTGTTTTTTTACCTGTTAGTGACAAGTAGATATCTAGAGTTTGGACTGTTGAAAGAACAAAACATTTGTTACAAATATACATTTACATTTAAAAACATCAATTTATTTCATTAGAAAAATAATCAACATGAATCAGTGAAGACAAAATATAAAATAACAGCTGCAGTCCTCATCTGTGGTAAATTCTTAAAAAAAATAAACACAGGTAAAGAAATTAGCTCTGTATTAGCTTTTGTATTAATGCTTTACATTTTGTAATATGTGTATGTGTGTTTGAGTGTGAGTCTGTGTGTGTGTGTGTTTTCTATGCATGTGTGTTTGAGGTCAGGTCATGCAGATGGTGTGAAGTTGCAGCACAGACGGTTTCCTCAATTTAACTGCTTTTTTATTATGCAAATAACCCTTTTATGAGACACACACCACTGTGAGTGTGTGTGTGTGAGGGTGTCTTTGTGCCCATTTCAAATCGATTGTGTGTGTTCACTGAAATATTTTGTAATCCAACATGTCGCTGAGAAGGCGTTTGAAAAACACCTGAAACAGCTTGAAAGCTAAAGATGTTTGTATTTTTTTTTCCAACATACACACCAGTGTTCTTCCCCATCACCTGAGCTATTTCTGTGCTTGTTAATTTATTGATTAATTCCCCCTCTTGCTCTTGTTCTTGGTTCAGAGGTGGGAGGTATCAGCGAAGAGACGGCAGCATGCGATTGGTGGAGTTTGGGCGCCATCCTCTTTGAGCTCCTAACGGGCATGGTGAGTCAAAAAGTATTAAAAAAAACCTCATCTTTGTTACTAAGGTGTTGTGGGATGTCTGTAGGTGTCTTGGCTTTCAACTCTCTCACACGCTTTATGGTCGTGCCAAGTTGTGTGTGATTCCGTGCACGTGTCCGTGTGTGTTTGAGCCGGTGGAGTTTGTTGTTTGTGTGTGTGAGGTGCATCTTGGCTGCGGTCTCTTACTCTGGTTCTCGGGGAGTGCCAGGGGTGTCGGTGTGACTTTCTCCCCCAGCCTGAGCTCCATCTGCTGGGCCATGGGGTCAGCCCTCCCTGGGCCTCTTTGCTGGCTCCTGGAGCAGCGCAGGGTTCGGAGCGTGTGGACCTCACCGTGGCGTGAAAGGTGAAGATAGAGGGAGGGGGATGGGTGGTGGGGAGGGCGGGAGGGGGTGGGGGTGGGTAGGCTCGGCTCCTCCGGGACCTGGTCCATTTGATGGACAGTCTTCCAAGACTGGCTCTGGTGGAGGAGGCAGAGAGGACTCGTTTGAGGGACATCACATACGTTCGCGCAAAAGCAACACGCTCACATGCTAATCACAACGTCCAGGTCTCTTCAAGGACACGCACGGTTGAACTCCCCCTCGCAGGTGCACGGCATCCTCTCAATTTTTTATCATCTATCAAATTTGAATAAATCCTAACTGATTGCCAGTGGGCATATTTTCATATCAGCCGGCGGTGGTTCCCATCAGTGGCCTGAACAGGAGTCGGGGTGTTAGGTTGGTGTTATTATGTTGAACAACACACACCCACACCTACCTGGGCAAAAAAAAAAAAAGAAACTCCGTCACACAGATGTCTCCTTTGATAATTAGGTCTGGGTACGGTCCTGGCATGGATACACACACGCAGGCACACAGAGTGTCTCTTGATCCTTGCAGGATAAGATCTTGCCTGGAGCAGTCTTGACTGCGGCTAGGAACGCAGCCAGAACTCCTGCAGCAAGTGTACGGAGAGGGGGAGATTGATAAAACACACAGGGTCCACAAACCGTTTGCTTTCCAGCCTTCTGTTGACGCACACGCTCCGCTCGAGCATCCAGGTGTGTGTGCTCTCCAGAAGAGTACGTGACGATCACCGTCGCTACGGTCGAGTGCACGTTTCTTCTGTTAAACCAGTAACAACAAGAAAAAAGGGACGGTCATAATTCAAAAGTGTGTCGAGCATGTAGACCATGAAGTGTACTCCAGATTTTCGGTGAAAAGCTATTGGTGTATTATGATGATTTGTCTTGGTCTATGTCCAATCAAATGACATGGAGGAGGCAGAACCATCAGGTGGTGATTGTTACATACTGGGGCTTTACTCTTTGGGAGTTGAGACGTCCATCTTCATAAACGATAAACGATCATAGACAAAGGGTTGTTTAAACCACTGATTTCACACATGATGAAGTTTAAAAAGACACATTCTGCTCTGGCATTAAAGTGTGAATGATGCAGTATTCCCTGATTGCAATCATCACTGTCAATTACTTTAACAATATAAGTACGTATGTGTGTAGTAAAGCACTTACAGGTGTCCCTGAAGCACCTCTGAGAGCAACTGTTTCTCGTTCTCAGAATGGACAGTTTGACGTGGGAAAAACAAGAGGCTTTTACCGCACATTCTCTAGAGCTCAAACCAAGAACAACCCCCCCCCCCTTTTTTTCCACGTCGCTCTTTCTGCAGCCCCCAAGAAAGAGCGACAGAGGCGGAATCATGCCTTTTGTTGTGGTTCCATCAGTGTTGTTTCAGTTGCTCTGGCTCTGTGGTCTCCTCCTATTTGTCCAGTCGCAGCGTTCACACGCTGACCTGGGTTCCGCAGGTGTCGTCGCGTCTGTCCCCTGGGCTCCCCGCGTGTCAGGTTGTCTTTGTTTTCAAATGATGCTTATCTGCCTCTCCTCTCTCCACCCAACCACCAACTCCCCCTGCACCCCCCCCTCCACCGCTGTCTGCTGCCCCCACACACAGTCTCTGCTGCGCTGCCATCCAGCAGGAATCAGTCGGCACACGGCTCTCAACATCCCCGAGTCGGTTTCAGAAGAGGCCAGGTCTCTGCTGGAGCAGGTGAGTCTCTGTTGATGTCGCACTTCCGCCTTTTATTCAAATGAATATGAAAAGAAAGAAAGACAGCAACATATGAGTGATCAACCTTGTACTATGGTAAATATTGCAGTTGTCAGACGGAGTGTACTATAAAAAAAAAAATCATTCCCAATCGATAATAACATTTTTGTTGCATCCAACTCCAAAAGAAATTAGCTTGTTGACGACCAGGTTATGTTGATAAACTCACATTATCCTAAATGTTTCCAACCATGTTCAAACTCAGTCAGATGCACACATGTATTCAGGTTAACAGGACGTTTCAATCGGAGGCTCCTTCATTTCATCATGTCCACTTCCATCCAACTTCCTGGAAAATGGTTTACAACAAAGGAAAATGATTCATGTTCATGTTTATTTGTAACTGTCAGCTACATTATGTGTATAAAAGTTGAAGAAAAATATACTGTCTGAAACATACTATACTGAGTGACATTATAACTAGTGTTCTATCTGTTGTACTCTCTTGTCTCCTGTGCAGCTGCTGCAGTACAACCCGATGGAGAGACTGGGGGCAGGAGTGGGAGGTGTGGATGATATTAAATCCCACCCCTTCTTTGCCAGAGTGGACTGGCCCAAATAGATGCAGAGCTGCATGCTGGGAAAACTCACACGAATTCCTTTCCAGTCTCGCATAGATAATTAGTCATTCATGCATCCCCGCACACGCCCCCATTTTGTACGCCCATTCATTCCCCATGTTTTTGCCACACTTTTGTTTACATTTTGTATCATTTGGAGGCAGTGTTACCTTCCCTGTTCACTACTCAGAGCTTAGGGTTTGCGGTGCTTTTCGTTTTTCTTTGCTATAAGGAAACTTAAACATGTGTGGTGCAATAGGTCAAGTGAAAGTGTGTGTGCTGAGTGATGATCCACTGCAGCGTCCCATTAGCTGTGAGCCAGAAGAACACAAGTGAAACGGTGTTTTCACTGCACTGATCCATTCAGACTGACTTCAGTCATCACATGTGCAATACACACCTTTAGTTGCCACTGACAACAGCCAAGTCATTCCTCGAGGGGGACTTCTGACGTAACCTGGAAAAAGTTAGTTCTCATTTCTGACATTGTTTTCTTACCGATGACCAGCCCGCGATGGACACTATGCAACAGTGAATCAGCAAAAACTTGGGAGGGAGACAGACTTTAGTTCTGACAAACAAAACTTTGAGTTGATTATTCTGTAACAGCAAGTGAAGGGCCAGTAGTAAGAGAGAGTGTCTCCTGTTTGTATATGAAGATGGATGATCCATCACTACTTCCACCTACAGTCCAGAAATGGAGCCAAAACATCCCACATATGAGCACTGACATCTTATGTGTTTGGGTCTGAAGTGGAGTGATAATGACTCTATCATTTTGTGGTCTAACACTCAATTAAGTGATTTCCTTACCTATTCTGCATCCAACCACCTGGTGGCGACATCTGGGCTCCACTTTTGTGGAGGTGTGGCATCCATCTTTATACACAACCTGTAATGTGGAGAGATGAGTTATTTATTCAGACAATTAAGAATAACAGAGAAAAGACTTGAACCTTATGATGAAATCACGTGCTTTCGCACACAATTTTCTGAAGTAAAAAAAGACACACTATTGTACGACACTGCGTTTTTGTGCATGTGAGAAAATCATTTATGATAAATATTTAAGTGACAAAAAAAATAAACTATGGAGTCATAAATGATTTTGTAAATATGCGTTTTAAAGGATGTCCTGAGTGAACGATCAACACGGGTGTGAGAGCCTCGACTTGTCAATCACAGACTGCCTCATCAATCAAATCCTTTCTATTTGATTGTGTTTGTGTGAGCAGCTCCTCCGATAACTGTCACCTTACTGACGCCAATTTTTATAACTTCTTTAACAAAGTGAAGCATTGCCATGGTAACGACCTTTCTCTTAACTTAGATAATCACTCCTGTTTTCACTACAGCTTAAAACATATTAACTCTAGCACATACGAGATCCATCTCCCGGTGATTAACTCTTTTCATCTGATATTCAAACACTGTGCTGAGATCTGATTGGTCGGTTTCTGGTTTCTGTTGAAGACTCACTGTCATCTGTGCAAACCTGTGCTGGTCTGTCAGTGCAAACTGCAAATCAATAAACATACCTGGAAGATGCATGAAAGGCAGTGATGATTTCTTACTGTGTGTGTGTGTGTGTGTGTGTGTTCTGAGGCTACACACCCCTCCCCACCCCATTTCTCCCCTTTGTTATCAACTGGACTGATGATACTCCTAGAAAGCTGCTGTCACTCCTGCTGAGTGTCACTGTGACCATAATACTAGCCAACGTACACACACACACACACACACACACACACACACACACACTCATGTTACACATGCTCTCCACTCCCTCTGAGATTGCTTAGGTGCAGATCTTCTGTAGTCAAATGTTACAGAGCTTCCAACGTTTCATGAAAGTTAGAGATGAGATGCACAGTATGAATATTTAAAGTCCGGCATGGAGGTTTAAATGGTCAGTGGAAGTCCATGGGATTTTTGCATCGGATTTTCAATGACAACGAGCAAACACACAGTCTAAGATACTGTCTGTTCAGTCAACAAAGTCAGTCTGCAGAACCCAGCGTCTACCGCTCGGCCATCGCTGTCAGAATCGGAGCTGGAGGGACCGAAGGCAGCTCTCACATCTGGGCTGAGTAAGATTGACAGGTTTCCACTCTGAGCAGCAGTGAACCTGTCGCCCTGCGTGTCTGTGTAATGAGAGACGGGTCCTGCAAGCAGCTCTAATCAGCCCACACTCCTGACCCTGTGGCAGCCAGGCCGGCACAGGAGAGTACTCGCCGACACCGCTAACAACTGCTACGACCTGTGGCTGCGTGCGCGCGCACGTGTGTGTGTGTGTGTGTGTAACATCTCATGTAATGGAGGTGCAGCAGGGATGAGTTCAGACTTCGTTCGCATAATGCAGGATGTGGAAGCGTGGTTGTATCCGTTTTGTAAAATGATAATAAGGAAGAAACAAATGTGACAATTGAAACAATCAAATGGGCCAAAATTAAAGGTGGAGTCCGTAACATACTTTGTCCGTCATGGGCCTTTGCAGAGAGGCGCTGCTCCAGATATCGAAGGTTCATTCGAAAGAATTGGCAAATACAATCCTACACACTGGGCCTTTAAAGCAACGTCATATCAATCAATAATAATTCTTGACATTGTTCCGGTATTAACAATCCAATAACATCGCATGGAGTGATTCTACTTGTATGATGTGCGGCAGACAATACTTTCTTAATTTGATATTGTTGCGTTGTTATTTTTAGACTTCACTTCCTCCCCTGTCCGCTGCTCCCTTCACACACAAAGAACCAAGGTGCATGTGTATTACGTGTGTGTGTGTGTGTGTGTGTGTGTGTGTGTGTGTGTGTCTGTGTGCGTTTGTGAGCACAAAGCCACAGGGAAGGATCCGTCTGGTCAGAGGCAAGATTAAGAGGACACGCCAAGGACTCCCATGATGCAACACAGGCCTCCTGTTAAGAGCCCTGAGAGCGTCACCGGGGCCCTGCAGGCTGAATTGACCCCTGAACCCCTTCTGCAACTTCCTGGACCTCTCTCTCTCTCTCTCTTTCTCCCTCTCTCCCTCTCTCTCCTCAAACGTGCCTCCCCCTCCTCCCTCCTCCTCTCATCCCTTGCACCCATCGCTTTCACACTGAGGCAGCAGCGAGCGGGCAGCAGCCAAATGGCCTGCCCTCTGCTTCATATTGCTGGTGGTCAGGTTTTGTTTTTGTCTTTGACGCTTTGACTTTCGCTCACAAAGCCCAGGAGAGCTGCTGCTGTAGCCCAGGGACGGACACACACAAACACACACTAACGCGCGCACACACACACACACACACACTTGCACCAAGCTGAAGAGTTTCTGCTCCGACACCCCGGGCATCTTCTCCAGCTTCTGTCAGAGCCATGATGTCATTACGAGGAGACACATTGCCTCTTCATTACCACCACCCCCTACACACACACACACACACACAAACACACACACACACACATCAACACTAAACACACATGTTCAACACAGTGTGAAGCTCTTGAAGCAGGAGATAGTTGTTATGCACAGGTGAGCTCCACTCACCAGGTTCAACCAAAAATTCTAATTTCTCTATGTATCTTCAACTTTTAATTATGATTACCAAAATGAAATTAATCAACATTTTTTTCCCTCATGTTTCCCTTCAGCCTTTTTCAGACAACTTTTCGAAAACATCTGGAAAATCATAATTGGAAGCTTGGGGCCGTTTAAACCTTTGATCTGAGCCATTTCCACGGTTTGACCAGTCAACTCGGAGACATGACACGCGAGTCGCCGACGAGGACGGTTCATGTCGGGTCAGAGTCTCGGCTCTGTGACGCTCAGATTCCCCCTGACTCGACTTATATACATATGACTTTTTCCCTTTCAATAATAATAATAATAATAATAATAATAATAATATGATGTTGTCCTTGGCAGCAGTCTGAGAATCTCTCGGTAACATCTGCATCAGAATATAAATTGTCCTTTGAAATGATAAACAATGACATCATACATAAAAATAAACTTCTTTGTCTTTGTTTTAGTGTCCGATTGAAGTTCCCAACATATGTACTTGACTCTTGTCAGTGATTCGACCAACAGCTTTGCCTCTTCCGTCTGTAGCGCGCCCTCCGACCCCGAGAGACGCCTCCTCTCCCGTCCAGTCCCGTTATATAAGGCGTCTCGCTGCACCGAGCCGCCTCCGCGCACCTCCGACTCTAAGTGGCGGTTACTTCCCGCCGCTCTCGGCGATGTTCTACCTCACCTTCGCCGCCACATCGGATTTGGGAGGCGGAACGTCTCCGCGTGCCGAGGCCGCGTGTGAGTCACGGCGCGCGAGGCTCAGATGGTAAAGGAGTCCCAACCGGTGCCCAAAAGATGTGTCACAGCTAAAACCTCCCCCCCGGACCTGAGGTGTCTCTTCTCGTCGCGCTGTGGGCCCCTGTGATCCGTGTGGAAGGGCGGCGAGCCGGGGCCCAGGCACGCCGTTAGCGCCGCGCCAACGTAGCATTAGCTCCGCGCTCGTCTCGGCGGGCCGGCGCTGTCTCAACGGCTTCCTCACGCTCGGCTACACACACCTTCTGTGGCTCTGCACCGCTTGTTAGCCACAGACCCCCTCTGTCATAAGACCCCCCTCCCCTGTTCTCCTCCACTCGCCCTCTCTCTCTCTCTCTCCCTCTCTCTCTCTCTCTCTCAATAAAGGCAGCGTTAAGACACTGGAGTGAAACCATCTTTTGCAGCTCTGGGGGAAAGACGTCGCACAATTGAAGAAAGATACGGAAATATTACATAGAGAGAGAAAGAGGGAGAGAGAGAAAGAGCCATGAGATCACTTTCTCTCCTCCCCGTGCTAAGGGATGCGAGGTTGCCGCGGGCGACCTGGGGGGGAAAGTGATGCCTGTTGAGGAAGAGGAGGAGGAGGAGGAGGAGGAGGAGGAGGAGGATGAGACATTCCTGGGAATACAGCTCGAGCTCTGCGCTGGGAGCAAGAATCTACACACTAATCTGTCTGTTCCTCCGAGGCCAGAGTCTTCCTGGCGACAAGACGTGTTCTGTTACCACACACACACACACGCATGCACATACACACACACACACACACACACACTGTAAGTTAGAGTCCCAGCCAGACGACACCCTTCTCACCCTTGAGGGGAGAGAGCAGGAGGAGGTTGAGAGGGAGGAGTCAGGGCCAGGAGGGATGAGGGGCAGCAGATTAGGGAGGTGGGTGACATGTCAGCCATCTTGACAGGAAGGTGGAGGAGGAGGAACGGGGGGGAGGGCACAAGAAGGAAAATGAGATAAGGAGGGAGGAGGAGTGTCAGGGCGGTGCAAAGGAGAAAGATGGGGGCAAGTGGGTCTCGGTAAAAGGGGAGGAAGGAAGGAGGGAAGGAAGGAAGGGATGGGTGGAAGGTTAAGTGTGATATGATGAGGGGAGGTTAAGAAGGTGTAAGACCAATAAAGCGACGGAAGAATAAAGAGAAGATGATGAAGATGATAAAGATGTGGAAGAAGTGGGGAGGAGACAGAGGAGGAAGAGGGGGGAGGAGAGAGGAGATGAGGAAAAGAGGAAAGGAGGAAGAGAGGAAAAGAATAAGGATAAAAAGATGAGGGGCGCAGAGCCAGACTTGATCACTGATGAAGGGAGGTGCCGGGGTTCACTGGGAGTCAACAGGAGGCAGGCGCAGCATCTAAGGGTGAGGCGAGGGGATGAATGGGGGTGAGGTGGGGGGGGGGGGGGGGGGGGGGGGGGGGGGGGGGGGGGGGGGGGGGGGGGGGGGGGGGGGGGGGGGCGTGAGCAGGGCGTGGAGCAGTGTTCTTGAGGGAGAGCGCAGGTTCCTTGGAGTCCTGGCACCTTATGGCATGGCCTGCAGACAAACAGATGCTGCAGGCCCTGCCAGTCTTGGGGCAGGGCACAGATGAGCCCATTGAGAAGCAAAGGAGGGACGTGCCTCGTCTTACAGCGTGTGTGTGTGTGTGTGTGTGGACCTGTCTCTCAAAGAAAAGCGAGCGTGAGTTGGATGCTGATCTTATGTAAATGACCTGCAGTTGATTGTATATTCACTGTGTTTGGGGTGAGATGCTCGGCAGCAGCTGCTGACAGGAAGTGCTGGTCAGGGGAGGAAGTGCTGGTTCAACAAAGTGTGTGTTTGTTGTGTTCGAGCTGGTCCACAGGTGCAACGAAGGACACACAATCATCTTACTCATAGGGGGCAAATTGGTGAGTATGAACCATCAGCAAGAAAAAGACCCGAAAAATGCCCCCGAAACCACGTAAAGGGACACTACGTGGATTTTATCCCTAATTTTGAACTTTGCGATTATTTGTGTTTTCACTACCAACTAAATTCATTCGGCCTGACATCACACTCCAGTTTTCGTTACACCAAAACAAACTTCTTGATAACCTAAAAACATTCATCCATATTCCAAGACAAGCTCTCAACATCACCCAGGAAAAGCAGCAAAACATTTATAAACTTAAAGATGGACGACTTGACTGATCTCCAGAGGCAAGACCCTCCCCTTGTTTGGGAATAGCACATAAAAGAAATGAGATCAAAAGATCTCAAAAGGTACAAATCATTCTTATGAACCATGACTGAAACGGAGCTGAATAAAGAAATAAAATATCTCAGGATGAAAACAAATATGTTTCTAGTGATAGAAACCAACAGCAGTGCGGATGCACTGAACACAAAAGCATGGCTTCCATTGATTCATCATCCTGCCACCTGCAAAGTGCCGCTTCTCATCTGAATGCTCCAGAAATGATCCTGTTGTTGTGACTAAATCTGACCCATCCAATCACCTGCCCTGTCCTCCATGTGTTAAAGGAAGAGTAGAGCCTCCATAGCGTGGACCTGCTCCTATGTAAATATAAGGGGCTCATTCTAAGGTAATTAAAAAAAAAAAAAAGAATTTACACAACATCAGCATAAATATCCATTTCATTTCTGCCCATAGAAATAACTTACACTAAATTCAATCTTAAAAAACGTAAAACTAAATCTTACGCACTGGACCTTTAAAGACATATTCTTGAAACTGTTCCGACAGGATTTTATACACTGATACTCTGAAATACAGACGACATCGCTGCAAGTAAAACAGCTATTTTCAGCATTTTCCATTAAATTTGACTCTTTGAGGTCATTTCTTCCCTTTTTGTTCACACACGCTTCGTTCCTGCATGTTTAAGGAAATCAGACGAGCCGGGGGCGAATAAATCCTCACGCATCTTGACTTGAGAATCTGTGCCCGTGTTTTGGAAAACTAGCGAGTGTAGTGGGCGGAAGCACCAAGTGAGTGGAAGGAGAGCAGCGCCAACTCTCTGCTCGCTGTCTATTCTCTCTCTCTCTCTCTCCTCCATCTCTATTTTTTCAAGTGTAAGTGATAATATCCTCCCTTTTTCTACCTCTCACCAGCTTGAGTGATTTGCTAAGGCGGTGTGTCTGTGTGTGCGTACGCCTGTGTGTGTGAGTGTGCGTCTGTGTGTGTGTGTGCGTGCGTGTGTGTGCATCTCACATTAGCCTTTTTCCATTAAAGCAATTTGGCCGCCCATTGTATTCCTGAAGAGGACCTGGGAAGTCACTAATGGTGCCTTGCGTCCACACTTGCACGCTCGCACACAAACGGGCGGCGCTCGCACGCGGCGGAACATCTCTGGGTGCGTGCTATCATCACCTGTCGCCTGATTGCTGTAAAACACACACATTAGCATAGAATGAGACACATTATCACTCCTGATTATGGCGCTGAGAGGTTTCAGGGGAAAAAAGAGACCTCGCACCTTTCCTCCACAATGCCTGCTGCACCCAGATAAATGCATGTTGTCCAACATCCCTGACGCCGCCGGCGCTGCCGCCACAGCCTGAAGACTCTGCTGATGGGTTTAATGGCCTCTTGTTGTCCGTGTTCATAACTGCTCAGATTTATCATGTCAATAATGATTCTTTTTAATTCGCCCGGCGCTATGATCCGGCCGCCACCGTCAAAACATGGGGCTTTACATGTTTCGGGGAAGGAGAGCGAAAAGTGGTGGTGATTTCAATGGGTGGAGGAGCACAACACACACACACACACACACACACACACACACACACACACACACACACACAGATAGACACGCCGAGAGTATCCGCCATGACAGAGGTAACAATGCATGGCGAGCAGGTGGCCTCCTCCTCCCCGCCTTGATGAGGACAGGAAGTGTTGGACGCGCACGGCGGAAGCGGCGGACACTTGTCAGAGTCAGGGGTCGCCCCCCTCCCGACGTCCCGCAATGTTTTCTTTAAGTCTGGGGTCACTGATGAGGTCCCGCCCCCTCTGTCTCGTTTCAGACATTTCAGGGGCAGAGGAGAAATGGGAGGAAGGAGGGAAGACGGTGGTGGTTGATGAGTTTGGACTATTTTCTTTAGTCCGTCTGGTATTTTCACACCTCCGCTCCAGGTCTGGATCCCTATATAGTCGGTGTGGGTCAGAGGGCGAGGGGTGGGAGAGGGTACGCTGGGAATCCCCGGGCATTTTTGTTCGGTTTGAGGGATTTGGGGGAAAACTGCAGACGTTCAGGGTTAGAGTGAGTTCAAAGCATTACGAGTTTTGTAGCTTTTATCGGTTAAAGAAATGTTTAAAAGCTTCAGAGGGACGCAGGGAGCAATTTTTCAAAGCAGAGCGAGACAGCGGGAAAGTGCTGAACGTTCCTTTAAGCGTCAGAGACGCCGCAGCGACTCAGAGGTTTTTTAAGTTAAAACCTTATCATTTAACACACACACACACACACACACACACGCGGAGGTCTGTGATAATGACATAATTGTCCCGAAGCACACGGCCATGCAAATAGGGAAGATGGCTTGTGTTGCCATCCGTAGGTCTCTGCCATCTATTTCCATTATTCTAATGCACTGCTACTGATGACCTGCTCTCACACAATTAACTGCCAGCGAGCGAGAGAGGGGGGGAGAGAGAGAGAGAGAGAGAGAGAGAGAGAGAGAGAGAGAGAGAGAGAGAACGTGCGGGCGGTGTGGGGAGC